>LBNU01026120.1:124307-182480 GCA_014162995.1 Artemisia annua
AACCATTGACCAAGCGGCCGGTGGTAAGCTACGTGATAAAAGTGCGGAGGAATCATGGGAACTCATAGATGAGCTTGCTCTCTTTGACAACGAAAGTTGGAACGATCCCCGTGATTTGAACAAAACGGTCAAGGCAATATCCTTGCCTTCGAACAACTCAAGCACTTCCGACCGTAGGATCATAAAACTTGAAGACCAAGTCAAGTATCTAATGAAATCCTACGAAGCTCCTAAACCTTCAAGCCAAGTGAACAAAATCACTTCTTCTTGTGAATTGTGTAGAGGTCCCCACGACACTCGCGATTGCAAGGAACTCCCCGAACAAGCTTTTGCGGACTACGCATCCTCGCGTACCGACGGAGCGGGAGATAAGTGGTACACTTTCAAACCCGAGCAAAACACATACGGTGATTCATACAACCCCTCTTGGAGGAATCACCCGAACTTTAGGTGGAAACAACCTCAAGGCAACCCTTCCAACCCACCTAACCGTTTCCAACCAAGCGGTGCACCCTCAAACCGCAACTCCAACAACCATCCTTCCAACGATTTCGAAGGATTAATGTCTAGCTTTATGGCATCTCAAGAAGCTCGATTGTCTAGGTTTGAAGCCGATTTCAAACAACAACAAAGCAAGATGACCAACAAGATTGACATGTTGTTGAAGGTCCTTAATGACCAAGACATAGGAGCCCTCCCGAGCAATACGGTCAAGAACCCGAAACTAGACGCTAATGCTATCTCATCCGTTTCATCCCCTAGTTCTTGTCCGCAATACTATTCGGTCAATTCCACTAGCACATGTTTTAAGCAAACCCAAGTCCCTAAGAAAGACCAAAATGCGCCACCCACTCGCAACCTAGACGAGGAATTTAAGGAACTTCACCTTGAGCGTCCGGTTATCGATGTCTTGGCCCGAGCCCCTTACTATAATGCCCTCTTGGAAAAGTATGAGGAGAAACTTAAGTTAGGAAAGAATGGGACAGCCTTTGTTCAAAACAATTTACCCAAAAAGATGGACGACCCGGGTATATTTGTGCTACCTTGTAGGATAGGAGACTCCAAGCCCTTTGACACACTAGCCGACTTAGGATCGAGTCTCAACTTAATCCCACTTCCGGTTTATCAAAGTCTCAAGCTAGGAAGAATGGAGGAAACAGAAGTACTAATAGGCCTAGCGGACGGGAGTATTGCCTATCCCGTTGGAGTAGTTAAAGATGTGTTAGTAAGTGTAGGGAAAATGACCTTGTTAGCCGATTTCCACATCCTTGATATGAAAAGCGACCCTACATGCCCTTTGTTAATATGAAGAGGATTCTTAGCATCCGCTAGTGCATTGATAGATTGCAAAGCATCCGTGATAACGGTAGGAGAGGGGGAAAGTAGATCCGTGTATGATGTTAGGAAGCATGCCTACGACACCGGGGAGGAGCCTATTCCCCCTTGTGTAGAATTGGATAGGAGACCCTCTAGATACGGACCTTGGGTAAACGGTGACTTCATAGGACCTCAAAGGCCATTCTACTTGGAAAAGGATTTTATAGACCAAACTCAATTGGTAGAACAACTATTGGCTAGGGACATTGAATTAGACCCATTTGAGGACCCTCTTGTCTTTAGGAAGATGGTAGAACTCCTAGGAACCTTACCCATCAATCTAAGGGTAAAAAAGTGGAGAAGTGAGGAAGATAAGGAAAAATGGGATTCGAAGAAGCCGCCTAAAGAGGGAGATGGGAAATGGCACATTAGGCTCACTCTCTATGATTCGGATGGGGAGAAGTTCGAAAAAGCATATAAGACTAAACCCACCAATAGGAAGTTGAAAGAGAAGTTCGACCCCAAAGACATTTTGAATGAGGGGGTAACTCATCTAGGAGTTACGTAACGAGGCAAGGACTCGAGTCTAGCTACAAGACTCATTAATAAAGAAAAGCGCTTCTTGGGAGGCAACCCAAGCTTTGTGTGTCTTTGTGTGTCTTTGTTTCGGATCAAGAAACTCTACTTCATCTGATTGTTCTGCCTCATCACTAACTTCAGTTTGGGTCTCATCACCATTATTATTAACTATTTATAATTCCCCTTGAATGACAAGACAAACAGGTTCCTCGATCTCACTTGAAGATCTAGATGTTGTAGGGATTAATGTTTCACTCTCTTAAAAGAATTCTTCCCCATCTCCATTATCATCACCATCTTCTTCATTTTCACTTTCTTCCAATTCATACATGCTCCTTGACTTTGTCTTGACAACAACCCACCAATCTTTCAAATCTTTTGTCATTGAAGGATATGGTGCATAATATACTTGTTCTACTTGTGATGCTAAGACAAATGGCTCATCATTTATTAGCCTTGATTTGTATTTAATGTCAACTATATTATGCTTGTTGTCAATCCTTACCCCTCGAGCATCATCAAACCACTTACACTTAAACAATATCACAACATAACGCCCCACACCACGATAAGCTACCTCTATGACCTCTTCCAACAGCCCATAGAAGTCGCACTCAGTGTCGTTATAACAAGCCCCTTTCACACATACCCCACTATTGTGTGTCACTCGACCCTCTCCATATTTTTCTGTGTGAAACTTGAAACCATTAATAAAATATCCTTTATATGACCAAGCATGACGCAGTGGTCCTCTTGCAAGGCCTTTCAAATGTGAAATCGAATCATCAGATCTTTCACAAACCTATAATGAAGAAAGAAACTATTACTTAACCCGATATGAAAGATTATTAGCTAATAAGACTGTTATTCCTGCTATACTTACATGTTTTTCTAACCATTCAGCAAAACTTTTATCTCTATAACTCTCAAGACCTCCTTCATCGATATGAGGTTGTGTATGTCGCACGAAATCATCAAACAACCTCGACAGTGGACAAACAAAAGTTAGACCACTATGACAAAAACATTATTTCTATGTAAATGAAAAACAAAACATTCCACATACCCTATGAAAGGGTGGAGCTCCTCACAGTTAAGAATTATATAGTTATGTGCCATGCGCATCTCCTCATCAGTTAAGGACCTTTGTCGACCACTCTTTTCAAATAATCTCCTACATGGAACTTTGAATATACTTAATCGAGAGTCAATCCTCGTAAAACAAGTGGAAATATAACCAGGTAGGTGCAAACCTTGAAAACACGATCAAAAGTAGATCTAACGCCATTTCCCACAACCATTTTTTTTTTTACAATATATTTTCCTGATAATCATATGTGTGTGTTTTTCTATTTGCATTAGAGTGTATGAATTGATTTGAGATTGGATCTTAGGAGGTATTTAAATAAGAGGAAATTGTAGGTAGCTGAAGGTAAATTAATAACTGATTCAATGTATGTAGTTTAAGAAAACTTAATGACTTTAATTTATGGGTAGGTGGTATTGTGTTTTATATTGTAGTTGTGGTCATTTAGAATGTTAATAAGAACTCATGGAATCAGAATTTCACAAAAAATATAATAAATTTCTAAATATGGTAAAAATCTGCTTTAAGGGTATAGTTAAAATAATACTATTTACCCTTTTAGCGGATTTTTACAATTGTTTTAGATTAGTTAGTTTTTGTTGTTTATGGTTCAAGGCTTGGTGTTTATTATATAAAATTTAGTGTTAAGAGTCTTTGTAGGCGCATACTACCAAAATGTTTTAACAAATTTACTCATATAGTAGTTTCAAGCTAAAAACAGAAAGAATAATGTTGATGTAATTTGGGCCTTGAAAAATTCGTTTCGCGATTCATTGTAAAACCTCAAAATATTCAGGCTATTGTGGTCGTTTTGACTGGTACTTTGCTTAAAACGAAATTACAGTTCAAAAGTTAAGGCCGTTTTAAGTTTTGACGTAAAAAGTCAATTTTGGTCAAACCGCAATTAGTCAAGCCGCAACTAGTCAAACCGCAACTAATCAAATCGCAATAAACCCCAAACCCCAAAACCTAAACCCTAAACCTTAAACCTCAAATCGCAATAATGAAGTGTACCCCGAATGTCAAATCGCAACGAAGAAATACTTTAAAAACACATACGAATTGACCCAAACCAATAAATAAACTTATGATACTAGCTAACCAAACACAAAACTAAGCTCATATGACAATCATACTCATGAAAGTACAACCATATCACAATACAAACCACAAACTAGATCAAACAAGGGTATTTGTTCAAAAACCTATTCGAACTATAAACAAAACACAAAACCAATCCTAAAAAACCGAGCACACACAATCCCAAAGATCAAACTTAGGCTCTTGATACCAGTTGTAAGAGATTGGTTATTTTTTTTGGTTATTATATCAAACAAAGAACAATATGTATGGTTCGAATTAACAAGAGAGTTTAGAGAGAGAAAGAAGTTAGGAGGCTTTCCTAGAGAGAGAAAGTGAAGAGAAAAATGAAATATTAGATTAAGAGAAGTGAAAGCTCCAAATTTCTCCTTTGGTGGGAGAAGACTTATATAGTTACAAATAAACGCCCTCCTATGGGCTGTGGATCGGGTGTACAGTGGGTAAAGACCTGTCCGTCCTCCACGGTGTTACTTAATACCAATCTACTACTAATAATAACAGTTAAGTCTACGAGCTAACTTCTGCTAGACTATACTCAGGTGACCGGCTCTTCCTTATGGATTTTCTAAATCCTAACAACATTTTACCGTAATAACAACGAAAACATAGCAATTTAATCACCATGGCACATGCCCAACCCAAAATTCATGAATTGGATCTTTATATTCAAACAATCCAACTATGAAGAATAAGAGTTTATGCATGTATTTTTTTGTTCATGCCACTAACGAGGTTGTTGTGAAATTTATTGCAAGAGACATAGTGGAAATATAACCAGGTAGGTGCAAACCTTGAAAACACGATCAAAAGTAGATCTAACGCCATTTCCCACAACCATTTTCTTCTTTTTTGTACAATATATTTTCCTGATAATCATATGTGTGTGTTTTTCTATTTGCATTAGAGTGTATGAATTGATTTGAGATTGGATCTTAGGAGGTATTTAAATAAGAGGAAATTGTAGGTAGCTGAAGGTAAATTAATAACTGATTCAATGTATGTAGTTTAAGAAAACTTAATGACTTTAATTTATGGGTAGGTGGTATTGTGTTTTATATTGTAGTTGTGGTCATTTAGAATGTTAATAAGAACTCATGGAATCAGAATTTCACAAAAAATATAATAAATTTCTAAATATGGTAAAAATCTGCTTTAAGGGTATAGTTAAAATCAGAATTTCACATCATACAGAGTCAAATGTTTGGTGAGTACCATATTTCCAACCTTGGTAATCAAGGCTTCAGTACCATTAGGATGTGAAACCTTGATTCCAAGTTTGGAAATATCAATAACATTCACCAAAAATTTGTCAATGTATGTTAAATGTTGATTAGCACCAGAATCAACAATTATACCAGCTGCCACTAGGGCAGCCCTCATTTTACTATTGTGACAAAAAAAATCTTTTAAAGTTTTGATTAAAGAATTTACTTGTGTTAAAGACAATATCTGCCATATTGGCATGAACATTTTTGCCATTTCCATCAGTGTTAACAGAAGTTTCTTTAATCAAAGAAAGAAGTTTTGAAATCTGTTCATCAGAAAAAGCAGAAGTGAAACTAGATCCAACAGAATTGTTATTGTTAACAAATCTTTTATTAAAGTTTTGAGTACCCTGATTGTTACTATTGTTACCATTTCTTTTATTTTTCCCAAAATCAGCAGGGTATCCAATGATTTTAAAACACCTATCCACTGTATGTCCATTAAACCCACAATGCTCACAAACTAAGAGAGGACCACCAGAGGTCCTTCTATTATCATTATTTCTAGGGCCATTGTTAGGTCTGAAGGAATTACCAGAGGTGGAAGACCTTTGGGAATTCCCCCTATTAGGCACACTGGAATTGAACACAGATGATTGAGACCTTTGGGAAGTCCCACCACCTGAACCAGTAACCATAAATCTGTGAGATTCCTTACTAGATATGATGGCAACTGCCCCTTTCACATCAGGGATAGGGTCTCTAGAAAAAATGTTACTTCTAATTTGCATATATGAGTCATCTAACCCCATTAAAAACTGCATTAGTTTCATTAATTGGTTATGTTTTTTAAAATCCTCAGCAGCATGACAAGTGCATCTAGGTAATTGAATTAAAGCATCAAACTGTTTCCACAGAGTAGACAACTTATTAAAATACTCAGCCATGGAGCTTCCATTTTGAGAAAGAGAGTTGATTTTGTGTTGCAAGTTAAAAGTAACTGAACCATAAACTCTATCAAAAGTTTCTTTTAATTCATTCCATACATCAGAAGCCTTTTTTGAAAAAAATTGACCCAAAAATAGTTCTTATGATATAGAGTTTAAAATCCACCCAACACAACTGCATTAACCCTGTCCCATTGTCTCCCTAAAACTTCATCAACATGTGACCTTTTACAAGAACCATCAATAAACCCAGTCTTATTTTTACCTTCTAAAGCTAACAACATAGCACAAGACCACACATTGTAATTTTCAGTACCCTTAAGCTTAATAGAAACAACAGTCAAAGTAGCAGAATCATTAGGGTGCAAATGAAGAGGATTACTAAGGTCAAGTTTACTAATTAATGTAACAGTAACATCCTCTTCCTCATCAGAACCATGAACAGAGTTATCAGAATTATGCACATACAAAGTAAAGCAGGCAAGAACATAAACAAACGCACAAACAAAGGGAAGAGAAAGTAGTTCCCAGGCTTCCTTGCCACTCAAGGTGGTAGGTCAAGGGCTGAACACACAAGAAACAAAAAAATAAACAAGAAAACAGATAGCAAGAATCACTAACACTACCAACACCTCAAACACAAACAATCTCAACTTCAACAATCCCAAATCCTACTCCCCGTCAATCTAAACAAGAAAATAAGAAAGAAAATTAAAGTAAAGAGTGCGAGAGGTGTTACAGTGCACGCAAATCCAGTAAGCAGCGGAACAAGAATCCAGGTTATGATTCTTGATTCACTTCGTCAAGAATCACAACCCACACGATCTCAATCAACCCAGAATCAACGAACCACCAAACCCTAATTTTCAAGAATTAGGAAAACCACCAAAAACCACCAAGATTCACCAGAAACACCAGTAAACCGATCAAGAACACTAAAACCAACCACCAATAGAAGCCAGAGATCAAACCCCCAAAATACCCAAACCCTAATTTTTTTCAAAAATTAGGCGTTTTGTGAGATCTTTTAGAATTAGTCAATTAGAGTAAAAAAAACCAATTAACCATGGTTAATTGAGTTTAATCAAATCAATTTTGAAAACCCCCAAAATTTTGAAACCCTAATTTTTTTTTTGAAAACGATTTTAGAGCAAGATACCAGAAACCTTGCTCTGATACCATGTAAAATTTTATAATAAAACCAGAAAACAAGACTTGAATCTCAATTCAAGTCAATCTTATTAATCAATCAAAAGCAAACCATAAGATCAGAAAGCAACTGATCTCAATCAGTACATCAACCAGAATGAATCAAGAATCACACAAACTTGCTACTGCTAGTCAGGTGCAAATCTATTGACTAAATTGCCAATAGTTTGATACAAACACTTAACCTCACAATGAATATTAACAATAAGATCAACAGATCTTTACAAAGACTTTGATTGAATAATAAGATGGAAGATTGCGTATTTTTGGTGTAGAGAGTTGTGAAACCCTAGCAGAGAATGAGAGATTATATAGCCCCCTTAGCATCTTTCCAATCTTGTCAACTTCAGTCCTTGTGCTTCTCAACTTTAGTCAAACTCAATCTTAAGATAAAAGGCAACTATATCTGAAATAAAACATTGTACAAATTAGTCCCTCAACTTATAATTCCAGGTTGAGTTACTTATTTCAACAGTATGGTACTAGAGTTTAAAGTTAAAAACGATCTCATTGCGAGGACTAAGCAATAAATAAGACTTTATTCGGATCGCGTATTGAGCAACGGGTCAAACACGACCCGAACCAACCCGAAAACCGAGTAAGGGTACAACATGAACCAAGAACCGAATCGGGTAAAACCTAGAAACCGAAACCGAACCAAATAAGGTCGGTTCAGTTCGGGTTAGTTTAACTAGTTCGAACCTAATATGTGTGTTTTGACCTGACCCGACTCGACCCGAGTAACACCAAAATAATTATACAAAACCGAAATTCGAACAGAATCAGGTCGGTTTGGCTCTCTTTTTCGGTTCGTTTCGGTTCGGTTTTCGGTTGCTTTTGCTCAGGCCTATCGCGTACAAATGAACAACTGTCGATATTTGGGTTATTGTGTGAAATTGTTACTTATATTGCCAATATGGGTTTAATAGGGGTGTGCAAAATTCGGGTTTCACCCACAAAAACCGAAACTAAACCGAACCGAAAAAACCAAACCAAAATTGTAACCGAACCGGAATAAATATTTGGTTTTCGGTTCGGATATGGTTTTGAAACAGTAAACCGAAAACGGAACCGAAAACCGAATTCACATAAGTGTAGATTTTTCATATATTTATATAAAAAAAGACATTAAAAGTCTTCCATAGTATAAATATACCATTTTTAAGCTTGAAATTGTTTTTGGTGCTAAAAATTTATATAATTATATAAATAAATAATTAAAATTAAGTAATTCGGGTTTTTCAGGTTATTTGGTTTGGTTTTTAGTTATTCAGTTTTCTGTTCAGTTTCACCCACAACATGCATCTTATGTGTGTATAGTTTGCATTCATAGTTTGTATTTTATAACAACATTAAAAAGGCAAGGGCTAAATAGTATATTTCTTTTAAGTTAATTACATTTTTATTTAGATTTGAATATTTGGGAACATTACTTTTTAAGGTTATGTGGGTAATTACAAACCATAATGCTAATGGCAAGATTTAAATGATTTTTTAATAAAGCGTTTTGAATGAGAGCGGTTACACAAAATTCAAATACAAGTTGCTTGTTACCAAACAAGTTTTATGATTAACCGCTAGCAGTGGCGAAGCCAGGATTCTAGCTGCGGGTGGGCCAAATTAAAATTTAGCTTTCAGCGTGCATAGTAATATCGCTAAACAATAACTTTATTCTATATGCGACTAGCCATTTTCTGAACATGGAAAAAGAAAGGAAAATACAACTCAATATTATTAAAAGATTAAATAGTTACACTGCTTTTAATCGATGTAAATGAGACAAATTGAAACTAAACTTAATCTGATAAGAAATTGCTATAAAATGCATGATGTGTTAATAATAAAAGGTGTGGCATACAAATATATAGTGACCAAGGTCATTGAAGTCGGGATTATATTAGGCTTCCTATAAAAATCTTGGGTTGGCCATGGCATACCCTTCCACCCACATAGCTCCGCCCCTGACCGCTAGTTGCTCGAAAACAATCGCAAATGCTAATGAAAATATAACGAACATTTGCTTAATAATTTTAACTTTTAAGTTTGATGCACTTAAATAACAAGAAAATAATATTATCAAATAAAAACTGACAATAAACGATGTCTTCTTATGCAAACAATGTATTTATTGTTGTGATTTTTATTTTGAGAAAGGAATTTATTGACTTGGTCCAGGGGCAAGCGGGCATGCAGCCCAAGTCAGTGCTTGTCGTATTGCTGCCCGGGATTTGAAAATGTTAACCAAAATTAACTAACCTCTTGTCCAAGCAAACTTGTATAAAATTTTCTTACTAGCTAAANTCTATTGACTAAATTGCCAATAGTTTGATACAAACACTTAACCTCACAATGAATATTAACAATAAGATCAACAGATCTTTACAAAGACTTTGATTGAATAATAAGATGGAAGATTGCGTATTTTTGGTGTAGAGAGTTGTGAAACCCTAGCAGAGAATGAGAGATTATATAGCCCCCTTAGCATCTTTCCAATCTTGTCAACTTCAGTCCTTGTGCTTCTCAACTTTAGTCAAACTCAATCTTAAGATAAAAGGCAACTATATCTGAAATAAAACATTGTACAAATTAGTCCCTCAACTTATAATTCCAGGTTGAGTTACTTATTTCAACAGTATGGTACTAGAGTTTAAAGTTAAAAACGATCTCATTGCGAGGACTAAGCAATAAATAAGACTTTATTCGGATCGCGTATTGAGCAACGGGTCAAACACGACCCGAACCAACCCGAAAACCGAGTAAGGGTACAACATGAACCAAGAACCGAATCGGGTAAAACCTAGAAACCGAAACCGAACCAAATAAGGTCGGTTCAGTTCGGGTTAGTTTAACTAGTTCGAACCTAATATGTGTGTTTTGACCTGACCCGACTCGACCCGAGTAACACCAAAATAATTATACAAAACCGAAATTCGAACAGAATCAGGTCGGTTTGGCTCTCTTTTTCGGTTCGTTTCGGTTTGGTTTTCGGTTGCTTTTGCTCAGGCCTATCGCGTACAAATGAACAACTGTCGATATTTGGGTTATTGTGTGAAATTGTTACTTATATTGCCAATATGGGTTTAATAGGGGTGTGCAAAATTCGGGTTTCACCCACAAAAACCGAAACTAAACCGAACCGAAAAAACCAAACCAAAATTGTAACCGAACCGGAATAAATATTTGGTTTTCGGTTCGGATATGGTTTTGAAACAGTAAACCGAATTCACATAAGTGTAGATTTTTCATATATTTATATAAAAAAAGACATTAAAAGTCTTCCATAGTATAAATATACCATTTTTAAGCTTGAAATTGTTTTTGGTGCTAAAAATTTATATAATTATATAAATAAATAATTAAAATTAAGTAATTCGGGTTTTTCAGGTTATTTGGTTTGGTTTTTAGTTATTCAGTTTTCTGTTCAGTTTCACCCGCAACATGCATCTTATGTGTGTATAGTTTACATTCATAGTTTGTATTTTATAACAACATTAAAAAGGCAAGGGCTAAATAGTATATTTCTTTTAAGTTAATTACATTTTTATTTAGATTTGAATATTTGGGAACATTACTTTTTAAGGTTATGTGGGTAATTACAAACCATAATGCTAATGGCAAGATTTAAATGATTTTTTAATAAAGCGTTTTGAATGAGAGCGGTTACACAAAATTCAAATACAAGTTGCTTGTTACCAAACAAGTTTTATGATTAACCGCTAGCAGTGGCGAAGCCAGGATTCTAGCTGCGGGTGGGCCAAATTAAAATTTAGCTTTCAGCGTGCATAGTAATATCGCTAAACAATAACTTTATTCTATATGCGACTAGCCATTTTCTGAACATGGAAAAAGAAAGGAAAATACAACTCAATATTATTAAAAGATTAAATAGTTACACTGCTTTTAATCGATGTAAATGAGACAAATTGAAACTAAACTTAATCTGATAAGAAATTGCTATAAAATGCATGATGTGTTAATAATAAAAGGTGTGGCATACAAATATATAGTGACCAAGGTCATTGAAGTCGGGATTATATTAGGCTTCCTATAAAAATCTTGGGTTGGCCATGGCATACCCTTCCACCCACATAGCTCCGCCCCTGACCGCTAGTTGCTCGAAAACAATCGCAAATGCTAATGAAAATATAACGAACATTTGCTTAATAATTTTAACTTTTAAGTTTGATGCACTTAAATAACAAGAAAATAATATTATCAAATAAAAACTGACAATAAACGATGTCTTCTTATGCAAACAATGTATTTATTGTTGTGATTTTTATTTTGAGAAAGGAATTTATTGACTTGGTCCAGGGGCAAGCGGGCATGCAGCCCAAGTCAGTGCTTGTCGTATTGCTGCCCGGGATTTGAAAATGTTAACCAAAATTAACTAACCTCTTGTCCAAGCAAACTTGTATAAAATTTTCTTACTAGCTAAACCCTTGTTAAACCCTAAACCTTTTATATATATGTGTTCATTCTTACAACCTCTCTGCATTCTTACTCAAAACAATGGCTGCTTCCATTTTCTTACGATCTGCGAGAAGCCGCCAGTTTCATCGAGCTTCACTTTCTGCTTACAAATCGGTACGTATACGTACCTTATTTCTCCTTGTTATTTACTTTTTGTAAGAAAACAATAAATGTTTTATATGAAATCTAGTTTGAATGTTATATATGTTCACATTGTGTTGATTTTTCATATAGATATATGAATTATCAAGATATAGGGACTTTTTTTTCTTTTCGTTTTTCGATTCATAGGAAAAAGAAAACATATTGTATTGTTGCTTTGTGTCATTTTACTCTTTGCAAACACTTCAAATCAAAATCATGCATGTGACAGGATTGTGGTACGAATTGTTTTATAAAGAACGAGGAAAGTGATTTGTTTTGGCAATACTTGTGATACTAATACAAATTAAGGATACATATATAAGTTTTCATGCTATTATTTGGGATTTATGTGACAGATGACATGTAGATGTTATGGAGTATTGATTAGTGAAATATATATAGGACGATCCATGAGTTTGATATCATATGTGTTGTTCACAGCTTCTCGCCCTTAACTTCGATATCGTATTGTCAGATCTATGATCCAGTCTTTTGCTTGGATCATGAATTACTATTGGAGGATTTGTGTCAAAACATTTTCTCAGTTTAACATATCAAATGCCTCTTTTTTATGAACATTAATTGGATTTTTTGTTTGTTTTATTCTTCTGTCAGTTGGCAGGAAATGCTAAACCATCCATTTCTTCATTTAAGGCGAACAAATGGTTGAACGCAGCTAGACCCTTCAGGTAGATACACTTCTTTACAGCATTGTCTTCACTCACATAACCATTGTGCTAATGCATCTAATGTTAAACAGCTCAAGAGCAATGGGAAGTGATGTTATCGGTGTAGATTTGGGTACCACTAACTCATGTGTTTCCGTTATGGAAGGAAAGGTTTACCTCCATCTATAATCTCGTGTTTCTTTGTTTTAAAGGTTATTTAGGAATTTTCATACTAAAACTGTGATTCATTTTGTAGACGGCTAAAGTTATTGAGAACGCTGAGGGTGCACGAACCACACCATCAGTTGTTGCTTTCAATCAAAAAGGGGACTTGCTTGTTGGAACAACAGCTAAACGTCAAGCAGTGACTAACCCAACAAATACTTTGTTTGGTACAAAACGTCTTATTGGCAGAGCCTTTGATGACGCTCAAACAAAGAAAGAAATGGGTATGGTTCCTTATAAGATAGTCAGTTCACCCAAAGGTGATGCATGGGTTGAAATCAACGGACAGCAGTATTCACCAAGTCAAGTCGGGGCCTTTGTTCTTACTAAGATGAAAGAAACAGCTGAGTCGTATCTTAATAAAAAAGTTGATAAAGCTGTAATTACAGTTCCAGCTTATTTTAACGATGCGCAGAGACAGGCTACAAAAGATGCAGGGAGGATTGCTGGTTTAGATGTGTTGAGAATCATTAACGAGCCAACTGCTGCTGCATTGTCTTATGGTGCAAATGATAAAGAAGGTGTTATTGCAGTTTTTGATCTTGGGGGAGGAACTTTTGATGTTTCTATTCTGGAAATATCTGGAGGTGTCTTTGAGGTATGTCTTCATATACTTTATATGCATAAGCAAATTTTTAAGTACGGGCTATCTCAAAAACTGTGCTGGTCGTACAGTTCAATTAACACTTCAGTACGGGTTCGGGTCAAATATGCAGTC
Source organism: Artemisia annua (assembly GCA_014162995.1). Taxonomy (NCBI): domain Eukaryota; kingdom Viridiplantae; phylum Streptophyta; class Magnoliopsida; order Asterales; family Asteraceae; genus Artemisia; species Artemisia annua. The sequence goes on from LBNU01026120.1 coordinate 137,981, forward strand.
TTTTGGTACAAGTAAAAAATGGGTCGGGTCGGGTTCGGCTGACCCGTAATCACTTTTCCCTTTTTTTGCTTATATTTTTTTATCCAAAATTTAAGTATATGTATACACACGAATTCTTATAATCTACGTTGGTTTTCAATCGTTATGTTGGATGTTGAATTATTGTTAAGAAATACAATCTTTTATCAACAGGTAAAAGCAACGAATGGAGATACGTTTTTGGGAGGAGAGGATTTTGATAATGCATTATTGGATCATTTACTGGACGAGTACAAGAGTGCTGAGGAAATTGATCTAACAAAAGATAAGCTAGCTTTGCAGAGGCTTCGAGAAGCTGCAGAAAAAGCCAAAATTGAACTATCATCAACTAATCAGACTGACATCAACATTCCATTTATTACAGCAGATGCTTCTGGTCCGAAACATTTTAATATGACCTTAACAAGATCAAAGTTTGAAACATTAGTTGGTAAATTGATTGAGAGGACCAGAAACCCTTGTTTAAGCTGTCTCAAGGATGCTGGTCTTTTGCCTAAAGATGTTGATGAAGTTTTGCTTGTTGGTGGTATGAGCCGTGTGCCAAAGGTGCAACAAGTGGTTGCTGAGATTTTCGGGAAGAACCCGAGTAAAGGTGTTAATCCTGATGAAGCGGTTGCTATGGGAGCTGCGATTCAAGGTGGCATTCTTAAGGGAGATGTGAAGGAGCTGCTTTTGTTGGATGTAACTCCATTGTCACTTGGTATTGAAACCCTTGGTGGCATTTTTACGAAGTTAATCAACAGGAATACAACTATTCCCACTAAGAAATCTCAGGTCAGTTAACTATATTTCATTTCAAATAAGATACATGTTTGACTCCGTACTGAGCAAGTGAGTTGTGTACCATTAAAATTTACGATCTGGTGATTATATGCAGGTATTCTCAACAGCTGCTGACAACCAAACACAAGTTGGAATTAAAGTACTTCAAGGTGAACGTGCCATGGCAGCAGACAACAAAACTCTTGGAGAATTCGAGCTTGTTGGCATCCCACCTGCTGCTAGAGGCATGCCTAAAATTGAAGTAACATTCGACATTGATGCCAATGGTATGGTAACTGTATCCGCCAAAGACAATGCCACAGGTCGTGAACAACAAATCACCATAAAATCATCTGGTGGACTCTCAGAGGAAGAAATACAACAAATGGTGAAAGACTCTGAGCTCCATGCACAGAAGGATGAAGAGAGGAAAGTGGTCATGGATCTTAAGAACACTGCTGACACAAACTTATATAGCATGGAGAACAATTTGAACGAATATAAAGACAAGATTCCGTCAGAGGTGGCTGAGGAGATTAAATCTGCTATTGAGGATTTAAAGAAGGCGAGAAATGGTGAGAATGGTGATGAGATAAAAGAAAAACTCGATGCTGCAAACAAGGCATTGGCTAAGATTGGAGAGCATATGAATAAGGGTAGTGGCTCGGGTGGTTTTGATGCGGCGCCTGAAGCTGATTTTGAAGAGGCTGCCAGGAAATAAGTGTTGCGTTTTTAGTTGTTTTGCGTAATTAAGTTTTGAGTTGAGAGATTTATTGATACATTTTACTTGAGTTTTGAGACTGTTAGTAGTAAAAGAGAAAGGTAGTTATATTTATGCATCATATGTTTTCATGGTATCACTGTGGTTATGTATGAAATGAATTTATTTACAGATAAAGTGTCATTTTTCTAATACACATGATGCAGAAATATGAAAGTGACAAATAGATAAATACATGGTTCAGTTATGAATTGACATACAAAAGATGCTTTGGTGTTTTGTAAGGTTATTTCAACCTAGATGTTTTATACTATGCTGCAGATACGGTCATCCACATACTACTTGATACCAATCACTTCCTTTTTATTTTTGGGTCCGGTCATCACCATGACCTAACTAGGAAAAAACTTGCCTTTTCACACGTGAGTTTGTCGGTTTGGAAGGGCAGTTATGATGAGCGCGTAATGGTGGAACTTGAACTTATTTGTTGGGAGGGCCAAAACATAAATCCTTGTATATATATGTAGAAAAATAAAATTCAAAGAGCTCAATGAAAGAAAATACAAGAAACTGTTTGTTTTATTATTTTTGGAGGGCCACTAATGGAAATTGATTGCAATAACACCAAATTTTCACTTAATATCCTTAAACATATAATCCTTTTACACTTTTAACTCTGAAGTTTAAGGGGGCCGGGACCCTCTTTGCCTTAATAAAGGTCTTCCAATTGATGCACGACCAAGTCTTGTAGTCGCTAATCTGTTGTAACATTATGTGTATTGTGAATTGTGATAGAACATTTGCTTGACAATATCTTTGTGTTAGCTGTAACAGTAACACTACATGTGGGTCGTGTAGGTCCAAGTCGATCTTCATTGTTGTGGCATACAGGTCACGACCGAATAGAAGCTTAAAAAAAATGAAAACGGTCGCGGTCTCGACCGAGTGTATACACACATAAAAAACAAAGGCCCACTTTCTAATTAATATTATTAAGGTCGTGTTTACTGGGGCACCCAATCGCTTGCAGGTCGCTGAAGAGAAAAAGCTGACGTAGCAGGAAAAAAAAGGAGGTCGCGGGTCGCCTTACTGTGTCCAGCCTAAAGTGCAAGTTGAATGAAATACTAATAAATTTGCAAAATAATTTTCCATGTCAAAAATAAAATATACGTATTAAAAAAGAGTTGTACAGGGGATAACTATTCAAAAGGTGGTTGACCGGCTGACCGCGTTTTGAGGGAAAAAAAAAAACATAACATAAAAATAACAGAAAAATATTAGGAAATTTCCCGGATAAGAATAATATTCCAAAGGTATAAATATAGAAAAACATCACACACCGACCCATTATCAACTTTATTACTCCATCAATCAACAAATCAATCTTTGATCAAACCATTGAAATTTATAAATTCATCGCAAATAAAATTCTTGATTATTAACTTCTTTTAAGGTAATCAATCTTCCTTAGTTTGCTTCTTAATCATTTTATATGCAGTAAATACTTTNGGAACTTGAACTTATTTGTTGGGAGGGCCAAAACATAAATCCTTGTATATATATGTAGAAAAATAAAATTCAAAGAGCTCAATGAAAGAAAATACAAGAAACTGTTTGTTTTATTATTTTTGGAGGGCCACTAATGGAAATTGATTGCAATAACACCAAATTTTCACTTAATATCCTTAAACATATAATCCTTTTACACTTTTAACTCTGAAGTTTAAGGGGGCCGGGACCCTCTTTGCCTTAATAAAGGTCTTCCAATTGATGCACGACCAAGTCTTGTAGTCGCTAATCTGTTGTAACATTATGTGTATTGTGAATTGTGATAGAACATTTGCTTGACAATATCTTTGTGTTAGCTGTAACAGTAACACTACATGTGGGTCGTGTAGGTCCAAGTCGATCTTCATTGTTGTGGCATACAGGTCACGACCGAATAGAAGCTTAAAAAAAATGAAAACGGTCGCGGTCTCGACCGAGTGTATACACACATAAAAAACAAAGGCCCACTTTCTAATTAATATTATTAAGGTCGTGTTTACTGGGGCACCCAATCGCTTGCAGGTCGCTGAAGAGAAAAAGCTGACGTAGCAGGAAAAAAAAGGAGGTCGCGGGTCGCCTTACTGTGTCCAGCCTAAAGTGCAAGTTGAATGAAATACTAATAAATTTGCAAAATAATTTTCCATGTCAAAAATAAAATATACGTATTAAAAAAGAGTTGTACAGGGGATAACTATTCAAAAGGTGGTTGACCGGCTGACCGCGTTTTGAGGGAAAAAAAAAAACATAACATAAAAATAACAGAAAAATATTAGGAAATTTCCCGGATAAGAATAATATTCCAAAGGTATAAATATAGAAAAACATCACACACCGACCCATTATCAACTTTATTACTCCATCAATCAACAAATCAATCTTTGATCAAACCATTGAAATTTATAAATTCATCGCAAATAAAATTCTTGATTATTAACTTCTTTTAAGGTAATCAATCTTCCTTAGTTTGCTTCTTAATCATTTTATATGCAGTAAATACTTTGCTAGTTGATACGATCGTTTAATATTTTCTTGATTTTCTTTTTTATGGTGTTATTTCAAGTTTTCTTAAGTAGTTAATTTTTTTATTTTTTATTATTATAAGTTAACTTGATTGTACAGAGAACTAATATGATTATATGATACAAGTTTGTATTGATGTATTAGATGGATTAATGAGTATGTTCTGACCCATTTGACCCTGTTTTCCAAAATGACCCATTTTCACCCGAACCTGTTTTGACCCATTACCCAAAATACCTAGGCAATGATTGACTATAGTTCTAACATTGGACCTGGTTTTTAAAAATGGCCCGAACCGTTTTGACCTGTTAACCAAACCCGCCCGTTTTTGCCGCCTATGGTAGTTAAGTATAGTTGCATTCTTTGAAGAAAACGGGAGTACATGTTGTAAGTACTGTAAATTGACCCAAATTTTTACACTCAGGGGACTATTGATTTGTGACCTTAGTTTAGCTTAGAGTAGTGTTTGATTTCGAATGATGCATGTGGTTCTCACGTTTGGTGATGCAATCGTGTATTGAATATTGCGTCTATTTATGTGTATGTACCCAATGATTAGCATCGGAGTTTATTTAAGGAAGTATAAAGAAATGTATTCCGTGTTTAGATGGAAACGTAAAATATCACCATAGAATGTAACATTGAATCAATGCTAAAGTACATTTTCTTTTAACTTGTAGCAGCGGGTTTTCGTATTTGGGAATTAGAATGGACATGGAACAGGAGTCAGAGTGGAATGCAGCACAGAATATCATGATAAGTGAAGATCTTGTGGCTGCTGCTAAGCGTCAGCTTCAATTTCTTGCTGCCGTAGACAGGAATCGTTGGCTTTATGAAGGCCAGCCCTTGCTATGGGCCATCTATAGGTAAATCAACAATTTAATTATCCAGAAACAAACACTTCCGTTTATAATAAACGTTTGATATATTGAATCAATTGCTAATCTGTAGTGCTTAGTTCCTTATCAGAAGAAAAAAAGTAAATTTGATATGTACAAAGTATTGTCTAAATTGACTGTTTGGATACGCTTGCTATTTATTGAGGATACTATCTTCTTCAAGCATATATTACTATTTATTGAGGATACTAAATTGTTTCTGACTTTTTTTTTGGAACTAATGACACTCTTGGTGAAATTTGTTTTAGGTACAATGCTTGTTGGCTTCCGTTACTTGCAAAGCATTCCGAGTCTCAAGTTACTGAAGGACCTCTAGTTGTTCCTCTTGATTGTGAATGGGTTTGGCATACTCACAGACTTAATCCGGTATGGTGCTGAACTGAACTTTTTCTCGCTTCAATACTTGTTCTTCGATGATTATTCATTTGGAGGCTGAAATCGTTTTGTTCTTGATATTGTTTTTCAGTTAAGATACATAGCTGATTGTGAAGAATTATACGGAAAAGTTCTCGACAATTATAACGTTGTGTCTTCTGTTCAAGGATTTGATAAAAGGGAAACCCAAGAAATATGGAACGAACATTACCCTAACGAGTCCTATGAATTCGACATGTCACGTGCTTTATCGAGTGAATTTTCAGAAACTGTATATGGAACTCAAACCTTTTCCAAATATGATTTTGTTTTCTAAAATGGGAGTACATGTTGTAAGTACTGTAAACTGACCGATAGGGGACTATTAATTTGTGACCTGAGTTTAGCTTAGAGTAGTGTTTTGTGCAGCTCGAACGATGCATGTGGTTCTCACGTTTCCAATCGTGTTTTGGATATTGTGGCTATTTATGTGTATGTGCCTGATGATTAACATTGGAGTTTATTAAGGAAGTATAACGAAATGTATTCCGTGTTTAGATGGATACGTAAAATATCACCATAGAATGTAACATTGAATCAATGCTTAAGTACATTTTCTTTTAACTTGTAGCAGCTGGTTTTCGTAGATTGGAAATTAGAATGGACATGGAACAAGAGTCAGAGTGGAATGCAGCACAGAATATCATGATAAGTGAAGATCTTGTGGCTGCTGCTAAGCGTCAGCTTCAATTTCTTGCTGCCGTAGACAGGAATCTGTGGCTTTATGAAGGCCAGCCCTTGCTATGGGCCATCTATAGGTAAATCAACAATTTTATTATCCAGAAATAAACACTTCCTATTATACTAAGTGTTTGATAAATGCAAATCGATTGCTAATCTGTAGTGCTTAGTTCCTTATCAGAAGAAAAAAAGTAAACTTGATATATACAAAGTATATATTGTCTATATTGACTGTTTGGATACGCTTGCTATTTTTTGAGGATACTATCTTCTTCAAGCATATATTACTATTTATTGAGGATACTAAATTGTTTGTGACGTTTTCTTGGATATTATGACATTCTTGGTGAAATTTATTTTAGGTACAATGCGTGTTGGCTTCCGTTACTTGCAAAGCATTCCGAGTCTCAAGTTACTAAAGGACCTCTAGTTGTTCCTCTTGATTGTGAATGGGTTTGGCATACTCACAGACTTAATCCGGTATGGTTCTGAACTGAACTTTTTCTCGCTTCAATACTTGTTCTTCGATGATTATTCATTTGGAGGCTGAAACCGTTCTGTTCTTGATATTGTTTTTCAGTCAAGATACATAGCTGATTGTGAAGAGTTATATGGAAAAGTTCTCGACAATTATAACGTTGTGTCTTCTGTTCAAGGATTTGATAAAAGGGAAACCCAAGAAATATGGAACGAACTTTACCCTAACGAGTCCTATGAATTCGACATGTCACGTGCTTTATCGAGTGAATGTTCAGAAACTGTATATGGAACTCAAACCTTTTCCAAGTATGATTTTGTTTTAGCTATTGAACGACAGAAGGGGTTCTTTTATCAGGTAACCCTGAAATTAATAAAGTTACAAACGTCTTTTCCTCTTCTCATTTGTTTATAACGGAAGATAGTCAGTTTTTTTACATAAACATATAATCTTTTCGTATGTTTATGTTTGAAGGTATCTAGACCCCATGTGAAAAGTGATGTCTTTCTTGAAGCAGCCTTTGCAAGATATAAAGGCTTTTTGCATCTCATCAGAAGAAATAGGGAAAAATCCTTAAAACGCTTCTGTGTTCCGACTTATGATATCGACTTGATGTGGCATACTCACCAGTTGCATCCAGCTTCCTACTGCAAAGACTTAAAGAAATTAATTGGAAATGTTTTAGAACACGATGACACAGATCAAAATAGAGGTAAAGGTCAGAAGCTGGACAATGGATTTTCTGAAACTACACAGCAATGGGCGGAAACATTTGGCTCAAGGTATCGGAGGGCAGGAGTAATGTATCGAGGCACTGCCCCAACCCCTGTCACTGCCGTTCCTTGCATACCAGACAGTGTGACCATTAAAGCTGATGCAACTAATTCGTTTGAGAGGTTAATTGATAGTCCTAAAACAAATTACATCGAGGTAATTCCTTTTATGTTCATATTTGGAATTAATCAGAAAATTCCATCAAACCTGAGGTACTTTCGTTATCTGTGATACATTGTTCTAAACTGTGTTAATGCTGGCTGCAGGTCATGTTGGAGTTTGTAGAAATAAAAAACTTACCACAGGTTTATAAGGGGAAAGTCAGTGTAATGTATAGTAAGGCGCAGCCAGATGGAATCTTCAATGTGAAGAGTAAACTCGCTATCCAGTCTGAATCAGAGCATAAACATTTTGCTACATTCTCATGTCAACCTACTGGATATTTAGTCTTTGAACTCGTTTCTCAAGCAACTAAGGTGGATACTTTGGGTTCTTGTTATATATCTATGGAAGAAATTTTTGGGCCTGTGCCTAAACTGTCGGTGGAAAAATGGTTGGATTTGGTTCTTAGTTCAGGCATTGTTAACTCTGAACCTATAAGTCTACGAGTTGCAGTATCGTGTACCTTACCAGCTCCCATACCACGTGTGGTTCTGATGCTACGTTCTTCCCCTCTTACAAAAGTATCTTGCTTTTTACCATTCCATGATATGGTACGATTCATCAAGAGTTGGACACAGATGATAGATGCATCTGGTGATGTGATCATTAGAATTAAAACGAGGTAATCCTTTATTTTTTGTTGGTATTCATAAAAAACGTGTATAAAAATCACCTAAAGGTGGTGAATGGAGGGGTTGATGGGTTGGGTAACGGGTCAGAACATGGTCAGGTTAAGATGGGTATATGGGATATATTTTAGTACGGGTTAAAAACGGCTGATCTGGTTGGAATGACCAAGGAACACTTTTTGGTCTATTTCTATTATCTGCTTATAGAAAATTGATCATTAATTATGACTATCGAAACAATCTTGTTAAAATTATCATATACTAATAGTTTGAACAAACACTTGTATGATAGACTCCGTGCCACTTATAACATGTTTTTGCCATCTTAACTTTTTCTTCTCTTTATTTATTTATTTATTTATTTATTTATTTATTTATTTATTTATTTCATTCGCTTGAGTTAAAGCACCACCCAAACCAGCTCATTCACAAGTAAATAGGTCGAGTTTTCCACTTTTTAAAGTAAACTATTTGAGTTATGACTAAATGATTGATAAGGCATGAAAAATCCTTTGTGGATCTCATGAATATAGGACGAGTGATTAAAAAGGAAAATATAATAAACTTACATCACTTTGCTTGACAGGAACATTAAGAGAACAAAAGGTACAGACGACAACGCTTTGACGAAGGAGATAGTTGGGTTCACAAAAGCAGGAGAAAAACTTGTTCTTGCTCAATTTCACGGGCAAGAGTGGTCTCTTCTGGATTCGTTATGGTCCCTTAAGCTTCCGGATAGCCATGAAAAAGATTGCGACCTTTTGCTCACCGGTCCACACATGGTTAGCATCACTCGTTTGTAAATTTATAATTGTTCACCATTATACCTTACTTTAGACATCACTAACGATTAAATATTATATTACTAGGTTAAATTACTTCCTGGTAGAAAGCTTGATTTTGAACCAAAACACCATGATAAGCAAACAAACGAACACAGTTTCATGACAGCAGTTGAGTTCTCTGCAGAGCATCCATATGGGAAATCAGTAGCATTGTTTAACTTCAAATTAGGAATTTTGACGGTACCTTCTTCACCTTTTCTTTCCTAGTCCAGTTGATTATTTTAAGCTCCTAGACTTACTTAAAATGAACTGTTTTCTCTATCTTAACAGTTACAAGAAGACTGGTTTGCGTTGGCTGGAATAGTTGCAGCTTTTATAGTATCTAAACACTTACAGAAAGGAAGAAAATAATGGTTTTGCTTGCAACTGTACATATTTAAAGGAGCATGGAGTGTACAGATTTGAATTGATGTGCTCTAGTGTTTGTTAAATGTAGCTGATTATGGTGGTACAACGGGGCATTCTTTGCGCTAAATAGACTCATAAAAGATCTTGTTGTATAATGTACAGTACTTTAATTTACTTTGGAAAAACCTGAATTTTGTTTGTTTGCTACCAAAGTAATCTATAGGGTGAATACATTTAGGGGTCTTGTGTATAGAATTATAGATACCTTGTATCCTATGAAATACGAATAATAAGTTACTGATCTTTACAATGCATTTGCTTACTTATCTTACTAGTTTCCTCTGTTACTACTTTGCTTAAAAGATCTTTATGATGATATTACATTCGATGAAAACTAGATGAACACCCGCACATATAAATGGTGTATGGTGGCAAATAATAATACCTGCGAATTTGTGATTTTGGTGTAAGCCTTGAAGCAACACTTACACTCAGTTTTCAAGTTTTAAAAGGAAGGAAAATTAAAAGAATAATAAAGAGAAATCATTTTTCAAGTTTTAAAAGAAAGGAAAATGAAAAGAATAATAAAGAGAAAAGAAAAGGAAAATAAAAGAAAGTGTCAGTTGACATGTTATTGAGATAGAGTAAAAGAAAACGGAACTATCTACTAACTTATGTTCTTGAGTTGAAGTAAAAGGAAAATAAAATTTTCAAATAATGGTCATATTAGTCTTCACACAAAGTATATTATGTTGGAGAGTGATTTGAACACTCCGCCAATTGATTTGCACACTCAAAATGTTTGTGTCATGACATTTATACCCTACATCACTTAGTGGAGTGTGCAAATCAAAACACAAATATTAAGGGTATAAATGTCATGTGACATAATTTTGAGTGTGCAAATAAATTGTTGGAGTGTGCAAATCACCTTCTTATTATGTTTCCTTTGCCTTTCTTCTAAATAACGGGACGAAGAGGTTTTTNGTATCATGACATTTATACCCTACGTCACTTAGTGGAGTGTGCAAATCAAAACACAAATATTAAGGGTATAAATGTCATGTGACATAATTTTGAGTGTGCAAATAAATTGTTGGAGTGTGCAAATCACCTTCTTATTATGTTTCCTTTGCCTTTCTTCTAAATAATGGGACGAAGAGGTTTTTTTTTTTTTTTTTTTTTAAGTTGGGATATTACCGTTTCTAATCAAGGGTACATTAATAATTGAACTTTACTCATTTTTTTAGCTTTTAAGTTTTAAGAACTTTAATCGTTTTTAATCAAGATATTAATCTTGAAATGAATCAATGTGGCAAGTACTTAAGATCACACTTAATAAATGATCCACGACCGAGTCTTCACTCCAACCTTGGCATGCAAGATGCGTCCCACATTGTTAAGATCATCTCTGACGACCGAGCCTTTGGTGAAGTAAGGGATAACCCGGTCGTGCAACGATCGAGTTGAGAGTTTTGTTGTGTGTGTGAGTGTGTGTTTATTAAATTGTTTTTGTGGAGTATATTTGTGTTTCAGTGGGTATGTTTTGGTTATGAAGTTGGTCGCCTTATTACACTAAGTTGGTTACGAAGTTAGTTGTAGAGAAAGAAAGCTGAGTTGGCGTTGATGTGCCTGTGATGATCGCGGTCATGAGGCTCCCTTATTACACTTAGTCTAAGTTATTTGTTTTTGCTTATTACGGAGAATGACTTTTTGCTTAGTGGGTCTAGGCCTGGTGCATTAGTTCTGAGATAGGTTAATGTTTTATGTTTGACAGTGTTTGGCTGGAGCTTGTTTACAGCCTGGTGTGTCTTGTTTTGGTGTTGTTTTGTTTATCCTCAGTGGGGTGTTGTATCCTTTTTTGATTGCTTCAGGTTCCTTTTGCTACAATGCCTTGGTTGTAGCCTTGGCCTTTTTCCTTTTTTTTTTTTTTTTTTTTAACGGCAATTACATATGTTATATATAAATTACCGATTAATTCCATAGAAATTGATTTGTTTTGATTCAAAGGTTTATTGGTAGCATCTACTGTTTAACATTTTAACTCCATATAAATTGAATTGTTTTGATTAAAATTCTTCAATGTAGACTCAAATTAAGTTTTATGGGTGGTAATATTGTGGTCGATCTTTATAGACGGCGCAACTTAGTTACGAAAGAGATAACTTTTCAAGAAATTGGTCATACTTCGAATCGAGCAAACACTTTTGTTGAGCAGGCCGCTTGTGGTGCAAGAAATATGGTTTGATTAATTTATAAAGGTTTTGCAAGAAATTTATAAACTTAGCATAACTTTTTTGTAAGATTACTAGTTATAATACCCGTGCACGCACGGGGTTTTTCAAAAAAAATTTAATTACATAGTATTATCGTTTAAAAACAGAAAATCTTATGTATATTTTAAAAAGTTAGAGTATCAACATGTGCGAAAGTAAGAAAAATAGTTAGCAGAAATTGTAAATATAACCGTGGCATCGACCTTATACTTGATTCTTGAGCGTGTCTCTTTATAATGTTATTGGGCCAAAGGTTTTTTGATCACATTGGTTTACACATAAATCAAATTTATTTTAAAATTTTTGTTTACTATATGGATATATAAAAATTTACCCGTAAAATTTATGATATAAGTACAACTAATAAGTATGCATGAGTTTTTCATTATGTATTATTATCAATTAATATTTTGTAAAAATTTTATTGGATGAAAAATTTAACTTTGTTTAGCTGACATAGATGTTAATATTGAGGTTGATGTTGTTGTTTAACTTTAAATATTGATATCATGTTGTACAAAATGAGCGAGTTTAGTAGCACATTATGAGCGTTGATGGAATTAAAATATACTCCGTAAAGTTTTAAAAAAATATTTTTCCGGATACCCGTATATAAACTTTAAATAATAATTACATGAGTCGTTATAAGTACTATGACGTATATTTATTTTTATATCACAGTAACTCGTATTTACCATTTGATATTTATATTACCGCTAATAATAATTTAACTGTATTTAATATTCAAACTCGTCTACGCAAAGATTAAACTTTTAAATATGATAACATGAGTTCTTATTTATATTTAACGTACATAGTTAAAAAATATTTTAATAGATGAAAGTTTAAAACTAATATTTAATTTAAAAGTATTTAACGTATATTAAAACTAATTCGTACATTTATAAAATTTTGTAAGTTTAATGGATGGAAGTATCAAACCAATACTAATACTCATGTAATTGTAAACAAAGTTCATATTATAAAGTGTAGGGGTATAAAGTGTAAGGGGTTATTTGTTTATTATCTAAAGTTATCAAAAAAACATGGAAATCTATAATTTTACACTTAACTCCATATACTATATTTAAAATTCAACAACTAAAGTTTTATTAATTACCTCCTCTTTTTTTAAGTTTTTATTTTCATAAATTTGACACCTATATTTTTATGTGTTTTTTTTCCTTAATCAAATTCTCCACCAAATTTATTAAAGTTTGACCAAAATCAATTCAATTTTGACTTTTTATTGGCCAATCACGTCGTTCGATTTTGCCTACGTGGCAAAATCAAGCTCTCTTATTGGTCAAATTTTTTTTCAATGAGAAGGGATTTACAAAAACACTCCGAAATGATGTAATTCTTTTATTATATAAAAGATTTGATTTAAGTTTTTACAAGTCATGCTGGTGGCCCGAGTGCCCATGGTGAATGTAGCCAGCATCAGTAGAAAGAAAAAGTGAATGATCCGGTGATCCCCATCATAATTATTTCCATGTTGCTTTTGACAATTCTGCATCACCTTATACAGCGTGTCGAACTCCAAAAAGGAATTCTAGTGACAAAGATTCTTTGCAACTTTTAATATAATAATGTGATTAGTAGTTTTCTATAGAAGCAACCATTTGGAAAGCAGCAATAAAGAAATATAACACCACTAGTCCACTCTATTTTATTAATTTACTGAGATTGTCATGTTATCAGAAAAAAAAGGTTGTCATGTTATCATTTGTTTTCTTCTAATATCAACCATGCATCACTTATATTGGATTGTGTTGCCAAGGACTCATGAACGATGATACTTGAGCTATAAGTCCATAAAATAAAACAATTACAAGTAGCAACAATAATAATACTTTGTAGAAAAATTCACACTTCAATCATTATATAGAAAAAGCTCAGATATTTAATAGCTACTGTACAAAACTTGAACTGTGACGTTTTTTGTTCTATTCTCCTAGAGTATATCGAACTCAAAAGTTCTTCATACCCTTCCATTTTCCGGCAATACCCATTGTTTTAAACGAATTACATCTATCGTGATTCATAAATTAACCACTCGTACTTTGTAAACATCAATTTTACAATTAGCTCACTAGTTCCGGACTACGATTTGCCATACATAACTATTAAAAATATAAAATCAACCGATTTGTTCACGATTTTCTTTCCACAAGAAGCAATGACCTTCTTAACTTAAATTACCAAATTTACGTGATGTTATCTAAACTTGACCTTTTGAACTTAAGTAAATAAAGTAATTAAGCCGTCTGAAAAACAAAAAGCTATAAACTCAATTTTAATTTATACGTAGCTTGAAAGTTATATGTAACTTGAAACCCGTCACAACGCGGGCAAAAAATTCTAATGTATCGTAATTCATAAATTAACTATTCATACTTTGTAAACATCAATTATACATTTAGGTCACTAATCCGCTCAACGACAATAAATACTTCTCATATATAACTCATAACAACATAAATCAACCAACCGTAGTTTCGATCTCATTAAATCTCACTACGTAAACATTTTAAGAGCATCAGGTACCGTCAGCATTATCCAACGTTATTATAGCAAAAAGTTAAAGCAACTAAATTTCAACACAAAAAAGTTTAACCATTAAACTTTAATTTAAACCAATCCAAAATTTTAAACATAAAAAAAAATATTATAAAAAACAAAACAAAAAAATAATAATTAACTCCAAAAATTATATCAACAAAAAATTAAATATACCATTATACCCTCATTATTCTCCCATTCAACTTTCCAGCTGGGACCCATAAGTACCATTAGCACCAACCTTCATATCCCTATCCGACGTGGCACTCATCATCACCGTTGAATTATTCCCCTTCATTCCATCATAACTCAACTGACTCCCACTCATCACCGGAACATACTTATAAACCACCTGCTGCGGCGCACCATACACAACCGGCGCAGGATAGACATAACTGCCACGTGTCACATCCACATTCACATTCTCCGTATAATTATTACTATACTCTTTATCAAAACCGAACAAAAAATCAGGATTCACCGACTTCGCCGTCACCGGAGTCGTAACCGCCGCAAAAAACACAAACAACCGCAACCGTCCGCCGTTACCCCGCCGCATCATGACGTCATACTCATACAACATATTCGCCACGTCATCGTCATCAAAAACGGAAACCAAAGCGTCGAGATCATGTCCAGGTAACTTATACTTCACTTTCACATCGTTATGAGTCAGTTCCATTAAGTTTATGAGTTTAGATAATAAGTTACTGAAAGTGATGACGTGGCGGTCGACGGTTAGGATTTTGGTGTCGCCGCCGGAGTATGTGAGTTTGTTGTCGTGGTTGCGGTGGGTGATTTTGCCGCCATAACTGATCATTAGTTTTATTTTTGAGTCTTCCATTGGGTTGAAATTTTTTTTATAAAAAATTTAGGGTTTGTTGTTATATTGGTTATTTGTTTGTTGCATGTTTGTTGTTGTTATAGTGAGAGAGGTGTGTGAGATGGAGTGATCGTGGCCGTTGGATGGATTGTGATCTGGAAAATAAGTGTGGGTGTGGGGTCCACGCGGTGAGAGTTTGGATTATTGTGTGGGGCAGTGTTTGTTTGGCTTTCAAAGACTGACCTGGCATGCGGTATTTGGTTTTTCTTCACCTTTTTTTGACTTTTTTCAATTTGTTTATATCTAGTCTTCAAAAAATTTGTTTATTTTGGGAAGGCGAGTTGAGATGAATATAGTTCTCATATTTGTTTTAGATCAAAATAACTAATCTTAGCTAGGGCTGAGCATCGGTCGAGAGTTGAGATGAATATAGATCTCATATTTGTTTTAGATCAAAATAACCAATCTTAGCTAGGGCTGAGCATTGGTTCCAGACCGGACCGACCAAGACCGAATTAGCCCAAAAGCCGAGACCGGATCGAATGTCGTCGCGATGGTATGATTTTTTTCGCGTAACGATTAACGTTTTGCGAGATATTTAATTTTTAGAAAAATGGTGAAAGTTTATTATTATTTTTTTAATCAAAAAATGAATGGCTATGATTGGTTCATTGGATCTATGACAAATATGAGATTTATATTGAACTTATGAGTTGGGAAGGAAAATTTGGAAAATTTGTTAATGTAGTTTCTTCAAATTTACATCACTCACTGTGTATAAAGAGACATTTGCTTCAACTTGCTAGTTTGTGGCATGACATTTGTGAAATAAGCTATTAGTTCAAGTGCAGTGAAAATGTGTCTGTTCATAATATAACTAATCAGGCTTTAGATACCCATGTAAAATCTTTTTTGAAAAGCAGATACCCATGTAATATTGTCGATGGAGTTGTTTTTAATTTAGCAAGCTCTTCGATGCTTGCAGATGTTCATGATAATTAATGCAAATCGTATATTTAATCAAGAAAAAAAAATATTATTTAAACAGTCAGAGTTATCGGTTTAGTGAATTATAAGCATGTTATAGAGCATTTTTGGTACCTATAACGACGTTATAATGCACCACCTTGTGAGTTATGGGCACGTTATAGGTACCACGACTTGGTTATAACGCATTTTGTTGTGCGCGTGATTTTTCTTTTGTTTTTTAGTGTAAAGTAAGGTTTCTTGTGGTGTATTATTATTTGAGATGTTAGTTTTCTGGTTGCGTCTTATAAAAATATTATAAGGTAAAAGCTAACATGTAACGCGGATAATTAGCATTGCACCTAGCTCTCTTATATGGATGAAGTTTTGTAGGTGTGCATTGTCTCAATAATGTATGCTTGTGACCTTTCTGATAATTTATTTTCATCCTCTCAAATGTGTATCTAGTAAGTTTTAAATTCTAAAACTTTTATGAGAAGGTTAGTTATTTTACCACTAAGCCATTTGTTGTTTGTTATTCCTTTTATTCATGTAAAGATGTTTTAAAACAATTGTTCATTACTTAAAATAGTAATTAAAGCTTGTTTAAGTTTACTAAAACTTAAATTGTAATTAATGTAATTTTTTATACTTAGACAGTTTTGATTGATGTATGATAATTTAAAACGGAAGAAGTAAGTTCTAAAATTTTTGTTTTAAGAACGGAAGCAAACATGTGTCATATTTTTGTTATGATTAAAATTTGAGCTGAAGCTCGAATAAGCTTGTTCTCTTTAGCTAAAAACATGGTCTACTTATTCATAATTTATTTATTTTTCTTACTCCTAGTCTAACACATATTACAAGCGAAGAAACAGACAACACCGTTATTAACAATGCACCATGAACAATAGTAAACGACATGAAATGCCCCAAACAGTCTAAATCATCCTTTAGCAATGCATAAAAGAGTATCATGATCGAAAAAATTGTGTAATAGCTTATCATTCTTGTGACATATATATTTCAACCTCTAACATTTGTTCCAAAGTTTTTTAAATGCTTATTGAAACAATTTTATATCATTCTACCTTGTCGAACATACATGACCTTTTTTTTAATAAGCATCTTCTACTGCTTGGTCGAATAGCAAGTAGTTTTGTTAAAAACATCAAGTCTTCATCAACATCAAAAGTATCGGTATTATAAAATGTAGTTTGTAAATTCATGTTCAATTCTATAACTAGCACCAATTCAAGTTCTAGGTTATAAAATACTTCTAGTGATTAAAATTTTATTCTACACAATGATCTTTTGTGCCTTATGCAACTACTTATTGGATTGATTAGCCATGTTAAATAAAAGAAAGGCTCCATCTAAGGCCATATCCTGTATTCAAACCACTATTTTCTTCATATTTAAACAATGGTCTATCAAAACTCATTTTCAACCATGCTCTGAATTTGAAGAAAATTTTGAAGCATTGCTTAAAATCCTTCATATTTAGAGGATGAAAAATGATATTCATGACTAAAATGTAACCCTACAAATATGCTTAACAACATGAGTGATGCATGTGTTAAAGTCAATTAGGGGGAGTTTGATTTCGACTTAATTGACTTAATATAAAAAAAACTGAATTAATTAAGTCATAGGAAAACTGTTTGTTTGTGACTTAATAGAGAATGATGACTGAAAATACTAAGTAATAAAACTGATGTTGTCTGCATTAAGTCACATGTTAATTAACATGACTTAATGAAAAAATTAAACAAACAGGCCCTTAGTAAATGGATTAAACATGAAATTAGTCATGCTACTCTCTTAGAGGACAGATATTTATCTAAAAATATAAAATAATGTCACTGTTTATTATATTAATGAAAGACATGGAGATGACATAAATATACAAACATAATTTATAAATTACATGTTTGAAAATGACTAAAATATAAAAGATGACTAATAGAACCGTCCATTCTCGACTGTCATGATGTATCACTCATGGACAATTTTGACCCTTTTCATCATTGCTTTTCTATTCTTTAGCTTTTACCAGTAATTTTAGACTTTCCAAAGTATTTTATTTCCTTGATTGTGTTGAGGGCTAAATGACACTAATAAAGCAAAATGAAGGGTAAACCAAAATTGACCAATTGAATCACCATAGACCATGACCTGAAATCTAATGATCATGTTTAAACAAGAAATAAAATAATCAAAAAGGACACCACTAAATTGAGTAGGAAAGTATGTTGATTAAGGAGATCACATAATTTTCTAAGAAAAATTACGATTAGAAGTTATAACACTAGTAAATTGAGTAAAACAAGGCTAATTTAAACAGCGCGTGTTGCGACAGTATGAAGTTATTATTGAAGCTAAAGTCTAAGGGCTCGTTTGGTTCGCAGAATGTTTTTGACGGAATTGGAATCTGTTTAAGGAATTAGAATGCGAAGGAATGGAATGTTAGAATCTGACGGAATTGAATTTGCAAATACTAGCGCATGTTTGGTTGGAAGAAGGAAATGAGAAAACCAATTATATTAAAATATTTAAAATTTAATTTTTGTTTAAGATTAATAAACTAAATATTATTTAATAAATAAATTACTTATATAAAATACAATTCTATTTTTTAAGGTATAAATTAAAAAGTAAGCTATAATTAAATTATATTTAATTTTAAATAAATAATAATTTTCAAATATAATAATAATAATAATAATAATAATAATAATAATAATAATAATAATAATAATAATAATAATAATAATAATAATTCCATGAAATTTTAAACAATCCTCTCATATATGACATGGAATGTTGAATCCCATATATATAGGATTTTGAAGGAATTTAATTCCATTCCGTTTGCCAACCAAACACAGTACGGAATGGAATTCATATTCCAAATTCTTTGAATTTGTCAACTAAACACGTTATGGAATGGAATTGAATTCCAATCCACCAGAATCCTTAGGATTCCGCCAAACCAAACGGGCCCTAACTTTTGCTTAACATATTATTATTTGAAAAAGGTCACGATTGCTCATCATCTATACTACATATAAAGGAAAAAGAGTAAAAGTGGAAAAGTGAAAAGTCAATATTGTTGAAATGTTGAAATGTTGAAATTTTATTAAAGGAAATTATGAATGTAACACTAGTAAATTGAGTAAAACAAGGCTAATTTAAACAGCGCGTGTTGCGACAGTATGAAGTTATTATTGAAGCTAAAGTCTAAGGGCTCATTTGGTTCGCAGAATGTTTTTGACGGAATTGAAATCTGTTTAAGAAATTAGAATGTGAAGGAATGGAATGTTAGAAATTGAAATCCTTAGGATTTAAAATCTGACGGAATTGAATTTGCAAATACTAGCGCATGTTTGGTTGGAAGAAGGAAATGAGAAAAACAATTATATTAAAATATTTAAAATTTAATTTTTGTTTAAGATTAATAAACTAAATATTATTTAATAAATAAATTACTTATATAAAATACAATTGTATTTTTTAAGGTATAAATTAAAAAGTAAGCTATAATTAAATTATATTTAATTTTAAATAAATAATAGTTTTCAAATATAATAATAATAATAATAATAATAATAATAATAATAATAATAATAATAATAATAATAATAATAATAATAATAATAATAATAATAATAATTCCATGGAATTGTAAACAATCCTCTTATATATGCCATGGAATGTTGAATCCCATATATATGGGATTTTGAAGGAATTTAATTCCATTCCGTTTGCCAACCAAACACAGTACGGAATGGAATTGAGATTCCAAATTCTTCGAATTTGTCAACCAAACACGTTATGGAATGAAATTGGATTCCAATTCCACCAGAATCCTTAGGATTCCGCCGAACCAAACGGGCCCTAACTTTTGCTTAACATATTATTATTTGAAAAAGGTCACGATTGCTCATCATATAGTCTAAATAGTATAGATCATGAGATCAGAGCCGATTTAAAGACTTTTGCATTTAATCTTAAGAAAGTATGCTATCTCTTGAAAAAAAAAATGGGAGACCAAAAGAAAAGTTTACAACAACCTTTAAAGTTGATTTGTTGGCCAAGAAAAGATGATGAATATTTTTAATCTGGTTGATACGAGACAAACTGCCGAATGGAATAAAATGGACAAAAAAGTTGTATGAATGAACAACATTTTAATCAACACAAATTGCCAACACATACATACAATAATCTGTCTCCGTGTATGTCTTTTATGGAATATCATTAAACAAAACTCTATACATTCTTTGCGCTTCTGCCTTTATAGTTAAATAGTAATCTATTGATCATCATTGTATTGTTGCTAGATTCATTTCTGACTCTTAAATATGTCTTTTAAGATCATATTTGTAGTTACTTTTCACATTAGGCTGTTTTCATCTGTACAAGTTAACTTGAAGTTCATTTTCACGGGTGTACTCATCATGCTTTAGTGTATTTTCTTCAAACTCTGTCGTATATTTTGACCCTCTTAACTTGAAATCCTGGCTCCGCCTTGATTGATATAACTTTGAATATATTAGTATTAGAATGGGCCAATGATATCGGCCCTTCCCTGGACTTACCCGTGATGGAGGCATCTTGATTGCCTAACTGCTTACCATGTGCTTACATGATGGTCTCTTTTTATATTTCGGAATCCAAATTCAATTGGAAACATTTTAAAATTATGACAAGTCAAACAATTTTTATGTGTTTCCTTTAAATATCAAACCAACCTAAAAAAATAAAGAAAATAACAATTTTATGTATTTGAAACACCTGTGCTCGGTGGGGGATGTGTTTCATCTGCCAAACGCACCAACAACGGACAAACAACATGGTGTATGCCAAAAGTGCCATTCGTGTGTTATTCGGTATTTAGTCGTTGCAATCGCTAGCGCCATTCGTCTTTATTTTTTTTATTATTATTATTTTATTTTTTTTTTATTTTTTTTGTGAGAGAGTGGGTATTTTTGGTGGGGTATTTTGTGAGACCTACAAAATGTTATTGGTTTTTTTGTTGCGCAAAGTATTTTAGTTGTTGGGTGTTATTAGGAGGCTGATGAGGTGGCAGACGAATAACGTGTTATTCGAATATTCAATTATTCGTCACTCCCACACCTTGCACTCTTATACATAAAATTGTTATTACTCAAACTGAACATGTAGTCTCTAATTTAAATTTTAAAAACATTGCACATGTAGGATTTTTATCTGTAACTAACTGTCTCATATATTGATATGAGAAGAAAAAAGTGAGCCATTATAAACCTAATAAAGTGATACTAGTAACATACTAACACCATCTGTCATGGATTTTAGTTGAAATCTAAAAATATCTAATTAGTCCATTACTTTAGGCTTTGGTTTGTGGTGTTTCACCGTGCACGCGGATGATCTTGTCTATGCATCAATAGGGATCATTCGTGTGCATGGATTACAAGTTAGTGACCATAGATGCGATGAGTAAAACCTGTTAACATACGGAAGGATCCATGTAATTCACCCTAGAAGTTATAAGTATTCCATTGTCAAATTGGTATCGAGTTCTAAAACAATGATGTTCGTAGTAGATCATAAACATATATAGAGCATTGACGGACCTTAGTGGAGACCGGGGAGAGGCCACGGCCGTCCCAAAACTTTGAGGTTTTATTTATATTTGCTTAAAAGGAAATATAATACAATTTTGGCCCTCCCAAATTAACTGATATACGACTCGGCTCTCTCAATAAATTCACTTAAGTTCCATCTATGATACAGGGGACTTGTAAGTTGTAACAAAAGTGTTAGAAACATATATTTTTACTTTGGGTATATATTGGTTATTTCTAATAGGCCACTGAAAGGAATTTGAAAAGCATGTAGAAATATATAATTATCCAGTGCAATACTGTTTCTAGAATATATACTACACACTACAGTAAAAGTGTAAAACAATAGCAGAACATTAACAGTAACCAGGTACAAGAACTAATAAAATGTTGTCCATTCTTTATGGTTTATGTCACTAACAAAATCATTGTAAATTAAGAAGCCCTTTAGCAGAAATTTTGAAGATTACTGATTAACATTACAGTCACCAGCAATGTGCTGAGATATACACTTTGCATTTTATCACATAGCAATTGAAACGACATGCTCTACATCATCTACCAATAATGTATGGTCACCCAAAGGCAGTATCGTTTTTCCAAACTCATTAACAATGCTAAGATGCTTACATGGATCTACTATGAGCCTTGTTCTAGCATCCTTATAAGAAACAGTATGCACACGTTCAAACTCAACTAGTTGTTTCAATGGTGCACCTTTGAAATGTCCCGGGACTCTAGCAAACACCATTACGGTCGTGCTGCCATCAAAAGGACCATGGTTTGTGACAGATATTTCCATGTTAAATATCAAAGAATTACAATGTTGTTCAAGTGCATCGACATAAAGATAGTTGGAAAATATTCCTTTTTGCTTAAGTATGTTGTCAGCTTTGGTCCTCAGAGATCCGAATACAAAAAGATTGTTGGGTGCAGAGAGAATACTGTATGTGTAACTCGAGTAACTCAGACCATGCCCAAATCCATAAACTATGTCACCAGTGTAGAAACGATATGTTCTACCCGGATAACCTTTAGAAAGATCGGATCTCATGTTCATGTTATTCATTGGAATGCTTGTGAAAGACTCGGGATACCAAGTCACTGGTAGCTTTCCACCTGTGTTAATATTAAAGCCAAATAAATTCAAGTTCCATGTAATAGCTTGAACTAACCGCTTTGCATTTATCAAAACAAAACAAATAAAAATAAATAAATAAATAAATTAAAAAAAAAAAAAAAAAAAAAAAAAAAAAAAAAAAAAAAAGGTGCACCAACCTGGATTGTGATCTCCAAATATGATTTCTGCAAGTGCTCTAGCGCCAGTTTCTCCAGGGTAACCAATCCATATAATGCTGGAAATTCGTGGGTCCTCTTGAGCAAACGATACGTCAACGGGCCCACCACCTGTGAGAACTAAAACTATAGGTTTTTTACTTGTGGCGGCAATGGTGGTAACCAGAGCCTTCTGATAACCTGGTAAAAGAAGACTAAACCTGTCACGATCTTCAGTTTCTTGAGTCAAATCCAAACCCGCCACTATAATTACAAAATCAGCTTTGTTGGAGATAGAAACTGCTTCCTTGAATCCAGCATTGGAAGTGCAAGCCACATCTACACAACCCGGTGAGAAAGTTGTTTTCTTTACATATTTCTTTAGGCCTTCGACTATGCTTGTTGGACTGCACGGGACTCCTACAAATTTCAAATTAAAGACAAATCATTACTGACTTCAACTTTATATAATCTGTCCTGTATAAAATTAAATACTCCGTAATTTCAAACCTATGTATCCTCCACCCAATTCATCAGTAACGTTTGCCATTGGACCAATAACAGCTAACGACAAAACATCATGCTTTTGCAAAGGTAGGAACTTGTTATCATTCTTTAGCAGCACAATGCCTTGTCTAGCTGCTTCAAGGGCCAGATTCTTGTGATCAGAAGTACAAACATCCTGAGGTCCTAATTTCCCATACTTCCCTTTTATCGGGTCACCATCAAAGAGCCCTAAACGAAGTTGAACCTCAAATAAATTTAAAAGAGCTTTGTCTATAACTTCTTCTTTCACCTTCCCTTTGTCAACTGCAGACTTTGTATGTCTCAACATGTATGTTCCACAATTAATATCCGTTCCTACACATCATTTACAATAATCAATTATCCATATTTCCAATAAGAAACAAAAAATTTACAAAATCAAACTGTAAGTCAGACACAAACCAGCCTTAAGAGCAAGGGCCACAGCATCCTCAGGGCTTTTAGTGTAGTTTTGATACTCGTATATGGTGGCAACAGCATCACAGTCGGAAGTGATATATCTGTATTAATGCATTTAATCGAATATTTATAAGTCTTGACATTTAAGTCTATTAGAATGATTGAAACTTGATGGAATTTAATGAATCTTGAACCCTTTAAAACCCCATTCAGTACGAGTTTTCTGTAAGAGTTTCTGATCAGCACAAGCAGGTACTCCGTTTACAGCGTTATATGAACACATTACACAGCTTGCTTTTCCCTGTAGGATACAACTTTTAAATGGTGGCTCATATGTGTCCTGCATATCCTGCTCGGTTACCTGAATATATACAAACTTTTAAACATCAACCATCTTTCTATTTGATTTTATCTCAAATAAACATTTTGAAATAAGTGGTTCCCAAACTGCTTACTTTGCCCCAACCCCAATACAACTATACAAGTAAATAAGGAGAAGAAGTTTAGCTATTTAGACACTCCAAACTGCTTATGTTCTTAAAAATAAGCTATTAAGCAGAAAAACTATTTCCAGAAGTATACTTACAATAGCATTAAAGTTATATCTGGTATACTTCCCCCAGTTCTCCAAATCATAAGCACTAAAATGCTTACAACAAGCCGACACCATCAACTCCTCCTCACCACCATTACCACTCAACACCCTCCTCCGGCCACCACCACCACCATTTCTCAACCCACCACCCTGAAACCCAGTCACATACTCAACCGCATAAGCACTCACCACCATCGGATCCTCACCAGGAGTCTCTTGACCCCTCCCCCATCTAGGATCCCTAAAAACATTAATAGTAGGTGCCCAGAACGTCAAACCAGCTTGGCCCACATTATACATTGCCCTTGCTTCAACAGCAATAGCCGAAGCAATTGAAAACCATAAACTTCTGTTAAATGAAGAAGTTGTCACAATGACTTGTGGGAAACTTGTTGCAGCTTTGATGGGTCCTACTACAAAGTCGATGCCTAAATGAAGACGAGTAGATTATATTAGATTAGCTAGCCAGTGACCGTTTTAACGTTCAGAATATAATGCTTGTTTGCCACAGAGCATTAGCTTTTGGCTTTTGTTTAAACGCTCCTATTTGAAACGCTGGTAAAAGAAATGTTTTAGCTTTTGCATCATTTTACATTTTGTAAATTACAAATACACAGCTATGTTAACAAACACCTTTACCATAACAAACAAATACTATGTTTGTTTTTTCCTTCAGTATGACAATTAATCACGCACCAATATATCACCTAATATCTCATGCTATCTCACAAAGTCTTCAACGAGACTTGAACACTACACACTCACATACCGATGGCTAAACAAAAATACTCACTCCGTCATATAATAAGCATCCACCTTAATATTTTAATTTGTCACAAAATAATTATCCACTTTCAAGTTTTAACCAATTAAAAAAAAAAATAAATAAATAAAAAAAAAAAAAAAATTAAAATAAAAAAAAAAAAAAAAATTAAAGGTGACATCTTATCAATTGAGAGTCACATTTCGAAAACTACTTGACACATACAAACAACTGGCTATGAACCAAATAATAGAACAAACATGTACTCTACTTTCTAAAACAAACAAATAAATAATAGAAATGACCCAAGCAAGTTCATACAAGACTACAAGAGTAAAAGTCAAAGATGCTTCATGTGCATACTGGCAATAGACCAATGAAAATCTAGTTATGCAAAATATACAACAACAAGGTTGGGTACGTTTACAACAACAAGGTTGGGTACGTTGTTGTTGTATATTATGCATAATATACTTGTATTTAACGTTCATAAGTAATTATATTTATTTTTCATAAGTAAAGTGTAAATAATAAATACAAGCAAGTATAATATGCATAATGAGTCTAGAGGTATAGTTGGACTGATCGGTTAAAATCTCTCGTATAATTGCTAGCTTCTTGCTAGTTTTCTTTTTACTGAAATGCCGCCGTAAATCAAAGCTATAATAGTAAATGTGACATTTTATTACTCCTTTCGTCCTAGTTTTATTGTCCACTACAATAAGTAGTTGGGATTGCTTAAGTTTATTACGAGTTAATATAATCTATAGAGTTTAATAATAGTAAAAAAAATATTTTATAATTATTATTATTATTTTTTTAGAACGGCACCACGCTTAAAATCCGACCCCCGAGTTAAACCATCCAAACGGGCCACTAGGAAAGACCCGCAAAAGGAAACCCCTAAAACTCACGGCTTCGCACCACGAGGAAAATCTAGATATTTTTTCACTTGCGAGACTCAAACCCAGGTGGCCAACTGCGCTAATAATAGTAAGAATAATAATACCTGGACCATTTGAAGCAATACCATGAAGCGACTCAGACCACCACTCATAAGGCGGGACATCAAGACGTTGAATCCCCGTATCATTATTACAAAGACGGTTGACTTTTTCAGGGAGAGTGAGGAGTGAGAGGAGCGCGTGGGCGCGTGTGGAAATGGAGAGACTGGTGTTGCAGAATTGGTACTGTGTGTTGTGTTGTGGGTGACATGGGTAAGTTGTTGTTGGGTTAGTTGAGGTAGTTGTTATGGTGGTGGTTACGAGGATGAGAATGATGATGATGGCTGTTAAGGTGGTTGACATTGGTTGTTAGTGGTGTAATGGTTTGGGGAGTGTGGGTTGGTTTTATATAGTTTTTGTGAATGATTGATTGTGGATAAAGATGGAGTCATCAAGTTGACTTTTCTTGACTGGTTTTTTGTTTTTGGGAGTTTTGATGAGCAACGGGTCAAACCCGAACCGAACTAATTAAACTTGATGCCGAATTGAAAACCGATTTTGAGAAAAACGTGAATCAAGAATCGAATCGAAGTTAACCTAGCGAAAACGAAAAAACCGAACAGAAGTTAACCTAGCGAAACTGGTTTAGATAGTTTAGGTGTATTTTTCTTGGTTTTGACCCGAACCGAACCGAGTAAAACGGAAACCGAAAATCATAATTATATAAAGCCGAAAACCGAACCGAATAAGCTCGGTTCGGTTCGGTTCGGCCCGGTTTGGCTCGGGTTTTCGGTTAATTCGGCTCAAACTTTGATACATGTTTGGTTAAAAAGGTTTTGGGTTTGAACTATGAGTTAAGGGTGTTGTTAATTGGAATCATTAACAGTATGAGTTTTTTCATTTTTAGCTAATGCCAGAAAAGGTAAAAAAATTCAAAGTGGGTTTCGAAGATCCCACGTTTATTAACCAGTAAATCCATGAAATGCAAAAGCAAAAGTAAAAGTTAAAGTAGTATCTTGTATACTTTTTCATTGACGTTACCAAATGCCATACTGTTTGAAGAGTTAACTAATCCTAGACTTAAAAGTAGTATAATGGTGTTAACCCAATAAAAATCTTTAGAGAAATCACATAAATGTTACATCTACAGCAATTTGCTGTGGTGTACACTTAGCAACTTGCATTTTCACATCACAATCGAAACAATATGTTCCGCATCATCTAGCAACAATGTATGATCACCTATAGGCAATATCCTTTTTCCAAACTCATTAACGATACTAAGATGTTCACATGGATCTACGATGATCCCTATTTTAGTATCCGAGTTAACAACCGTATGCACGCGTTCAAACTCAACAAGTTGTTTCAACGGTGCACCTTTAGAAAAGCCTGGGACTCTGGAAAATAGCATCACGACTGTACTGCCATCGAAAGGGCCATGGTTTGTGACGCGTATATCGACTTGAAATCTCAAAGAATCACAGTGTTCTTCAAGTTCATCGACGTAAAGATAGTTGGAATAACCTTCTGTTTGCTGTAATATGTTGTAGGATTTGGTCTTTTTAGATCCAAAAACATTAAGCTCGTTGGGTGCAGAGAGGACATTGTATGTGTAGTTCGTGTAACTTAGGCCATGCCCAAATCCGTATACTATATTACCAGTGTAGAAACGATATGTTCTACCTGGATAACCATTGGATAGATCGGATCTCATGTTCATATTGGTCATTGGCACGCTTGTGAATGACTCAGGATACCAAGTCACGGGTAGCTTTCCACCTAGACATGTTAATAACAAAACCACATCAAGTTCTTGTAAAGTTTTATATAAAGAGGCTTCTGATTCATCTCTTTAAGTCAAACAAGTAAAATATTAGCTACAAATCATAATTACTTCAAATCGATTTATACTTACCTGGATTGTGATATCCAAATATGACTTCTGCAAGAGCAGTACCGCCAGCTTCTCCGGGGTAACCAACCCATATAATGCTGGCTATCCGAGGGTCCCCTTGAGCAAACGATACATCAATAGGTCCACCACCTGTCAGAACTAAAACTATCGGTTTTCTACTTGTAGCAGCAATTGAGGTTATCAGATCCTTCTGATAACCTGGTAAAAGAAGACTTAATCTGTCATGTTCTTCATTTTCTTGGGTCAAATCGAGACCAGCGACCACAATTACAAAATCAGCTTCTTTGGATATAGAAATTGCTTCAAAGAATCCGGCATTAGAACTACAAGCCACATCTAGACAACCATATGTATAGGTTGTTTTCTTTACGTACTTCTTTAGGCCTTCGACTATGCTTGTTGGACTGCAAGGAATCCCTACAAAAATAATCACATCATAAGTAACTTTTAAATTTATATACATAGATGACTAAATTAACCAATATTTTGCTTTAAAATGCATCATAAGTATTTAAACCTGAGTATCCACCGCCCAAATCGCTAGTAGCATTTGCCATTGGACCAATAACAGCTAACGATGAAACGACATTCTTATGGAAAGGTAGAAATTTGTTATCGTTTTTTAGAAGCACGATGCCTTGTCTAGCTGCTTCAAGGGCCAAATTCTTGTGATCCGAAGAGCAAACATCCGAAGGTCCTAGTTTACCATACTTCCCTTTTATTGGGTCTCCATTAAAAAGTCCTAAACGAAGTTGAACCATAAACAAATTAACAAGAGCTTTGTCTAGGTCTTCCTCAACCACCTTCCTCTGATCAATTGCAGACTGAGTGAATCTCATCATATATGTTCCACAGTTAAGATCTGTTCCTGCACAATGATTTTAACATTTTTAAGATTGTCATTTAGAACAAAAAAGAATACGTGAAAGTGGCAAGGCAGATGAAAAACCAGCTTTTAGTGCAATGGCAACAGCATCCTCAGGGGTTTTGGTGTAGTTATGATGCTCGTATATGGTCGCCACAGCATCACAGTCAGAAGTGATATATCTGTAGTAATACATATAAGCAAAATTTGTTAGTCTGTATTGTTAATCTTTTTGAAAGTTTGAAACTAGATTCAGTTTTAGTAAATTTTGAACCCTTTAAAATCCCATTCAGTTCGAGCTTTTTGTAAAAGATCCTTGTCAGCACAAGCAGGTATTCCGTTAACTGCGTTATAAGAACACATCAAGCAGCTGGCTTTGGCCTCTTGGATACAACTTCTAAACGGTAGCTGATATGTGTCCTGCATATCCTGCTCGGTTACCTGGTTATACGCATGGAAATTAACTGCATGTCAGCTGCGTTTTTCGGGATTTCTCAAACATGTATAACTTTGACATAGCAATTTTTTCCCATCTTGGACAATAACTTGTAAATGCGGAACATGGTAAACAACAAGTCTCGTGAGATACAGTGACTATATATAGTCACATTCAATCTTGTTCAATAATTCTAACATCCAAGTCATGCTAAGCATGACTTATATAACTTCTTTTTAAACAAATAATATTTTTGACAATAATGTTATTTTTTATTTTACCCATACTTACTAAAATTATGGTTAAGAAAGTAAGCCTCTCTATTAAAATGTTTGTCACAATAATAAGTTTTACGACAAAACTAGCAGTAGCGCCAAGTAGCAATAGCCGTTTTTGTTATAATGCTTTTGGTAACGTAGTATTGTTGACGTATTATTAGTAATTATTAAATGTAAAATGACATAAAAGCTTAACGCAAACGCTAGATGATTTTTCAAGTAGCGTTTGAAAAGTAGTGTTTCTAAAAAACAAAGCGCCAAACGCTTCTTTAGCTTTAAACTGTAAACGCTAAATATACGCTAACGATAAAAAATGTTAACATACTTTTTTATGTTGTTGTAGCATTGACAAGTAATAACAGAGTTTAAGGATTCTTACAATAGCACTGAAGTTATATCTTGTGTAATTCCCCCAACTATCTAAATCATAAGCACTAAAATGCTTGCAACAAGCAGACACCATCAACTCATCCTCACCACCCTCACTCAACACCCTACTCTTCCGCACACTCCTCATACCATCACCTCGCACCTCTCCACCTTGAAACGCAGTCACAAACTCAACCGCATAAGCCCCCGCCACCCTTGGATCCTCACCAGGAGTCTCCTGTCCCCTCCCCCATCTGGGGTCCCTAAACACATTAATAGTAGGAGCCCAGAAGGTTAAACCAGCTTGTCCCACATTATACATTGCCCTTGCTTCAATAGCAATAGCCGAAGCAATAGAATACCATAATGTTCGGTTAAAAGAAGATGTTGTGACTATAACTTGTGGAAACATGGTTGCTGCATTGATAGGTCCATTTGTAAAGTTTACACCTGGACGATTGGCTGTGATACCATGTAGAGCTTCTGACCACCATTGGTAAGGTGGAATACCGAGACGTGGGATGCCCTTATTGTTATCAGCTAGACAGGTGATTTTTTCGGAGAGTGTGAGGTGAGAAATGAGGGACTGGGCTCGGGTTTGTATGGGTAAGGTGGTGTTGCAAAATGGGTACATGTTATGATGTGGTGGTTCGCATGGGTATTTGAGGGTTGATGCTTGTGAGTTTGTTACGGTTGTTATGAGGATGAGGATCATGGTTATGATGGTGGTTGACATTGGATATGGAATTTTGTTAGTTCACAGACAAGACTAGAGATTATATATCATGAAAGGCAGGAAACAGTCTCTCTACTCTCCGGTATACCTTCGGGTAAGGATATAGTGTCTACATTTTACCTCATTTATACCCGTTTTGACATATTATATTGCGTGTGTTTGTTGTTGTAGAGAGTGTATGATATACAAGTCGTTAATTTGGTTACTAGTTTTTACTTTTTAACATATATATGCTTATCATAACATATAAGTTAGTATAATATAAGGGGATGTTCTTTTGAACGCACCAAACAACTTGAGAACTACGCAATAAATCTGAGTCATCAGATCAAGAAATAGATTTGCCCCTAGATAATTTAGATTGATTCCATAATGGGTTTTGCTAACCAATGCCCACTGGGCAGAGGTTAGTTTATAATAAATGAACACAAACTTTCCTGATTAACAGTAAAAATACATTAAATATGCATTAAATGCACATTAAATAAACTATAAATTACTATATTTCAACTTGATTTTCACTTAAATAAACCACAATTTAATGTATTTTAATGTTAATTAGAAACGTTTGTTTTCATTTATTAGACACTAACCTCTGCCCAGTGGGCATTGGTTAGCAAAACCCTTCTATAATATGGCATACGAATGAACAAGTTCTATATTCTAGGGTAAAAGCTATAAAATACCATCGTACTTTCCAAAATGTACCAAGTTGAACCATGTACTTTTTTATTGCTTACTTGACCAACGAACTTTCAAATTTTTATTCGACTTGAACCATATTTTATTTATTAAAAAAAATAAAAAGAAATTACACGTGGATACTTAGAAAAGATATGGTTCAAGTCGAATAAAAATTTGAAAGTTCGTTGGTCACGTAAGCAATAAAAAAGTACATGGTTCAACTTGGTACATTTTGGAAAGTACGATGGTATTTTATAGCTTTTACCCTATATTCTATTTCAACTATATATTGAGTTTTATGTATCATCTTTATGTGTCATAAAAAGGTTCATGATCTTGAACCTCTTCATAATTAAATACATTTGTATCATGTGAGATGTCTTTAAAACTTAAAAGGTTAATTTGTGCAGAGTGAGAAAGATTTATAACACCAGGAGGCTTATAGTGTAGTGATATAATAACATGACTTGGTACAACTGTACAAGTTGTTATAACTTTCACATTAGGTCCAAAATATGGAAAGCTAATATTGCATTCACAAGTTTAGTTGTTCCTCACGTGTTGTTGTAACTTTCACATTAGGTCCAAAAACAGTTTTACATCGATATCTTCATTAAGTTTCGATGTAAAGTAACCAAACAAGCATTCATTTATTGATCTCTCATATGACTGCATAAACAGTTTCTCACTCATTCGACAATTAGCCAAATCAAAGCCTATCTCAAGAGTAAATAAACTTGCGGGTAGACAAAATATTTATCTTTCTCAACTAACTTTTGAGCAACCCGAAATCCTTTGATCTTTTGAAACTCATCTCCGAAAATTCCATGAGTTTTCCGGAATCAAAGGATCCCATGCAATTCATCGCATTCGCAATGTCTTGGTCCTTTGTTTGTTGTGTTTTGGACAATTCATATACTAGTGATTTCCAATATAATTTTCATTAAATGAATATTGTATTTGAAACTCAAAAGATTTTATCAAACTCAATATGACATCAGAGCAAGTTAGCTCTTTCGTTCTTCTGTAACTCATCTTTAGCAATATATTCAAAGCACATAGCAAATAGATGAGAAATGAATAATCAAGCTAGCTTCTATAAACTATTTCAGCATGATTATGAAGATTGCTAAAATGTTACAAAACCTCAATGTCTTTTTGTGTATCACATTCCGCCACCTAGAAAAGGATCGAGATGAAATGCTCTACATCATCGAGCATCAACGAATTGAACAATATATAATCAGCTGATGGCAATATCATTTTTCGTAACTCATTAGTCATTACTGATCATACTAAGAAGCTTACATATAGTATGCACACATACTAACTCTACAAGTTGTTTTAATGATGCACCTTTGCAAATATGCTTGACTGTGCTGCCATCAAAAGGGAAATTGAATGTTGCAATACATCGTGTACTACTTTGTATTAGATTCATGACAGAATTGCATATACTAAAAATTGAATATTTACATATTTTTCTAGGGTTATTGGCAAAAAAAGACATCATACTTGCCACTTTTTGTCATTGTATGTAGCGTCCTTTTTTTTTTGTTTTTTTTAGCACCAACCTTTTTAAATCGTGCCATTGTGTGTACTTTGTGACCATTTTACCCTTACTTTTTTCAAATTTTGAAGGGTAAAATGGTCATTTCACATGGCTAAAAAGTCGCAAAGTACACATAATGACACGATTTAGAAAGGCTGGTGCTAAAATAAAATTAAAAAANAAAAAAAAAAAAAAACGCTACATACAATGACAAAAAGTGACAAGTATGATGCTTTTTTTTGCCAATAACCCATTTTTCTAAAATAATTTTTTTAGTGTATAATGATTAACGAACAATGTTGTTGAAATATGTTTTAGGTAAATATGTAAATATGCGAATTTTAGTAAGATACATGGAATTGCCCACGGGAGAATTTTCATTTACAAAATAGTTTAGTAGAAATACGACACTAAATAAATAAAACGAGATATATGAATCTATGATATAGCTATAATATCTTAAATAATGTAGTATGTATTTTTATAACATATTTGATATGCTTTGTGCATTGAGATAGATAAGGATAGATGGATATGATGTCGATAGAGGAATGGGACGAGTGTGAAATATAGGATTGGATAAAGTGTGGGTCGACATTGATTCTTATGCTGGTTTCGCCAATCATCCTAATTTCAATAATAGCTATATCTAGATTATTACTCCCATAAGCAAATATTCAATTTTTTACGGGGTAATACCAAAAAAACGCATTATACTTGTCAAAAATAGTACTTTTATGTATCAAACTTTTTTTTTTTTTCTCATTGGTGTACTAAACTTGCATTTTTTGCCTCTTTTACGCATTTTCGTACAATTTTATGACATTTTTGCCCCTGAATTTTCAAAGATTTGAGGGGCAAAATCGTCCCAAAGTGCGTAAAAGAGACCAAAAATTTGAAGTTTAGTACAACAATGAGAAAAAAAAAATCGATACACAAAAGTACTATTTTTGACAAGTATAGTGCGTTTTTTTTTGTATTAGCCTATTTTTTTAANGAATATGGAATTTTGTTAGTTCACAGACAAGACTAGAGATTATATATCCTGAAAGGCCGGAAACAGTCTCTCTACTCTCTGGTATACCTTCGGGTATAAGGATATGGTACGCGTCTACATTTTACCTCATTTATACCCGTTTTGACATATTATATTGCGTGTGTTTGTTGTTGTAGAGAGTGTATGATATACAAGTCATTAATTTGGTTACTAGTTTTTACTTTTAAACATATATATGCTTATCATAACCAACATATAAGTTAGTATAATACAAGGGTATGTTCTTTTGAACGCACCAAACAACTTGAGAACTACGCAATAAATCTGAGTCATCAGATCAAGAAATAGATAATTTAGATTGATTCTATAATATGGCTTAAGAATGAACAAGTTCTATATTCTATTTCAACTATATATTGAGTTTTATGTATCATCCTTATGTGTCATAAAAAGGTTCATGATCTTGAACGTTGAACCTCTTCATAATTAAATACATTTGTATCATGTGAGGTGTCTTTAAAACTTCAAAGGTTTGTGCAGAGTGAAAAAAATTTATAACACCAGGAGGCTTATAGTATAGTGATATAATAACATGACTTGGTACAACTGTACAAGTTGTTATAACTTTCACATTAGGTCCAAAATATGGAAAGCTAATATTGCATTCACAAGTTTAGTTGTTCCTCACGTGTTGTTGTAACTTTCACATTAGGTCCAAAAACAGTTTTACATCGATATCTTCATTAATTTTCGACGTAAACTAACCAAACAAGCATTCATTTATTGATCTCTCATATGATTGCATAAACAGTTTCTCACTCGTTCGACAATTGGAGTTGCAAGTAGCGAAATCAAAGCCAATCTCAGGAGTAAATAAACTTGCGGGTAGACAAAATATTTATCTTTCTCAACTAACTTTTGAGCAACCCGAAATCCTTTGATCTTTTGAAACTCATCTCCGAAAATTCCATGAGTTTTCCGGAATCAAAGGATCCCATGCAATTCATTGCATTCGCAAATCGCAATGTCTTGGTCCTTTGTTTGTTGTGTTTTGGACAATTCATATACTAGTGATTTCCAATATAATTTTCATTAAATGAATATTGTATTTGAAACTCAAAAGATTTTATCAAACTCAATATGACATCAGATCAAGTTAGCTCTTTCGTTCTTCTGTAACTCATCTTTAGTAATATATTCAAAGCACATAGCAAATAGATGAGAAATGAATAATCAAGCTAGCTTCTATAAACTATTTCAGCATGATTATGAAGATTGCTAAAATGTTACAAAACCTCAATGTCTTTTTGTGTATCACATTCCGCCACCTAGAAAAGGATCGCCGAAATGCTCTACATCATTGAGCATCAACGAACAATCAGCCGATGACTATCAGTTTTTGTAACTCATTACTAATCATACTAAGATGCTTACATATAATATACACACATTCTAACTCTACAAGTTGTTTTAATGATGCACCTTTGGAAAAATACTTGATTGTGCTGCCATCAAAAGGGAAATTGAATGTTGCAATACATTGTGTACTGCTTTGTATTAGATTCATGACAGAATTGCATATATATTGACTAAAACTTGAATATTTACATATTTTCTAAAATAATTTTCTTTTAATGTATAATGATTAACAACAATGTTGTTGAAACATGTTCTAGGTAAATATGTAAGTATGCAAATTTTAGTAGGATACATATGTGATTGCCCATGGGAGAATTTTCATTTTAAAAATGGTTTACTTGAAATACGACACTAAATAAATAAAACGAGATATGAATCTATGATATAGCTATATCTTAAATAATGTAGTATGTATTTTTATAACATATTTGATCTGCTTTGTGCATTGAGATAGATAAGGATAGATGGATATGATGTCGATAGAGGAATGGGACGAGTGTGAAATATAGGAGTGGATAAAGTGTGGGTCGACATTGATTCTTATGTTGGTTTCGCCAATCATCCTAATTTCAATAATAGCTATATCTAGATTATTACTCCCATAAGCAAATATTCAATTTTTTAAGGGGTAATACCAAAAAAACGCACTATACTTGTCAAAAATAGTACTTTTATGTATCAAACTTTTTTTTTCTCATTGGTGTACTAAACTTGCATTTTTTGCCTCTTTTACTCATTTTCGTACAATTTTATGACATTTTTGCCCCTGGATTTTCAAAGATTTGAGGGGCAAAATCGTCCCAAAGTGCGTAAAAGAGACCAAAAATTTGAAGTTTAGTACAACAATGAGGGAAAAAAAATTCGATACGCAAAAGTACTATTTTTGACAAGTATACTGCGTTTTTTTTGTATTAGCCTATTTTTTAATTAATTTAATTATGTCATTTATCTATCGACACAAATTTATAGATCATCCAAATATGTATTTAATTTCGCTTATATATATGTAAATTCTTACGAATGATGGTTGTTGAGTGTTGACAACTTAATCACACACACGTATATAAGTCAAAAGTTCTCTTAACTGTGATACGTACCATGCATGAAGAAGACCACAAGCAAACATTATCTCTTTATTTTCAACATGCATTACTGAACTAGTTAGTTTAATGCAAACTTTTAAACCACAAGTATACTAAATTGGTCTCTAAAAGTCCATAAATCGCAACAACTTTAGGTGAACAAAAGTGTTTTCTTGTTATTCTTTTTGGTTCAGCTAACAATATTGAGTGTATCGTCTTTCAATTACGTATCACGACTTTAATGACAGCAACTTACCTGAAAAATCATATCAGAATTTTGACAAACTGGACTAGAATTATACTCCTGTGGTGCTGGTGAACGATTTTTTTGACGCAATACGTTAATACAACTTAAATAAAATCTAAAGTATAAGATATACTCTTAATTTCAACGTGACTTTATATTCATAAAAATTGATTCATCAAAGTATAACTGAAATTTCATATCCAAGTTTGTATTTGTATTATTTTATTATGCCAGTATTATATTTAACTGATATAAATGAAAACAATACGTATTTAGGGACGTATAAATCTAGTTTCCTGACTTATAATCAAATATGAGAAAATTTAACAACAAATATGTGAGTAAACTTAAGGTAGAAACGATTAATAATAAGCACATTCATTTTAACATTGAATCAACAGTTTAGTTGACAAGAAACTTTATTGTACTCTTATCAAATACTCAAACTCATCCTGAGATTGCAATTGCTTATTTAAGAATCTTAGGCGTGTAAAGAAACCATGCTAAAGATCGACTTAGCCTTCTTAGCTTAAACTCGAGTTTTATTCGATAGTTTAACGAGCCATCATATATCTTATCCATAGTGTATTACGAGACAAATGACATCTATTATCACTCGTCTGTTTGTTCAAAAATATTATCACCCGTCCGTTACTAATGCCTGCAGCTGATAAAGCGATTGTAACAAAACATCTATTAGATCATAAAATGGAAGTTACTTATATCTAAAGTGAGTTTAATCTATCGAATTATACAAATTCTAACAAGAGAAGTTTTTGTATGTTCGAATACTATGGTTACTAAAACAGAAGTGTAACAGCCTAAAAGACTGCAGGTCAGTTAAAATGGTCTAAATGGGCCTACAACTTCCATACATTCATGATCCATCACAAAATTAGGTTTCCTTTAACTAGGGGTGTTCACAAATCGGGTAATACCCACATGAATAGAAAATCAAAACCGAACCGAGCAAAATCGGTAACCGAACCGAATTTGTCAAAACCGAACCGAGCCAAATTAAATATTCGGTTTTCGGTTTGGAAATGGTTTTGGCAAAATGAAAAACGAACCAAAACTGAAAACCAAATTCAAATTCGGTTTTCAATTCGGTTTTATCCAATTTGAATTCGGTTCGATTCAATTTTACTTAGAAAATAACATTTAACCGAACTAACCAAACCAAATAATCCAATAACAGAACCGATGAACACCTCGACCTTTAACTTTTTCATGCTTTACACATTGGAAAATGGTTGGGAGACCTAACATATGTGCCTAAATATAGGCTTAAACATATGTGGCATGATCCTGATAGTTTATGAGAAAGTGGTCCCTTAACTACAACAATCAAGATGATGACACATAGGTTTAGGCATATCATTATGCCTCCCAATCATAACTCACCTTACACATTTACACATTTCAACTTTTTTATATGTTTAGGGAACTCTCAAGCTCCCCTGAAGCCTAAAGCGAAGTCCACAGATAGGGCCCTTTCGCTTAAATACCATTTGCAATATGTTTCTAAAATCAATTTGGTATGGTTACTTTTTTTTCACTTGAATAAGTAGTTGATCACTTGATCCATTTAATCTACTAGACGAGTATCTGTAAATAGCAACAAGATTTTATAGCGGTATATAGTTATAATTATATTTTGGTTAAATGTATTGTGCAACGTTTTGTGTAGCCAAAATATCACTATAACTATCTTTTTATAAATGTCGATGTGCACGCAATATCTTTTGAAATATTATTGTATTTAAAAAGTTAAACAAACTTTACATTATAAATGTAAACATAGATTGGATATATGTACTTATTGTAGACAAAAATATTGGCAACACTGATACAGTTTAGAGTGTTTTGGGGGAACCAACAAATTAACACAAACTATGAGTTTAACTAAAAATCCAACAACTATAACACCACCAAGAAAAGATGTAATCACGCAACTAACAAAACCTTGGGTCTTACTCGAGTACTTCTCGTAAATACGTCAGTTTCTCTTTTCATCATCTTTGAATCAAATAACAACATACCACGTTTAAAAACAAACCATCATCATTCTCATTCGTATTAGCATTATTAGGATTCACTCGTAGCCAATCTAAAAAGTACAACACAGTTTCATCATTAAGGTTTTGAGAAAACGAGACGTACCTTTTTTAGGATTCAATTGTAGCCGTAGTACCAACCTGCAAAACATGAATAAATTAGTACGAATACAAGGTAGGAGTGGTTTACGATGATATGTACAACAAGGTATCTAAAACTGAAAACCAAAACCAAAGCATAAAAGTGTGAATGTGATGAAGCTGGATATCGAGAAGAAGATGTTTTTAGGATACAGGATCATTAGTATTTTGCCATCCTTGTTTTTGAAACAAATCATTCTTTCATTGGCGTTTTGCCATTTATACAATAGGCATCAATTTATCAAATCATTCCTATATTTAGTTTATAAGTTTCAAATCAGCCGCGTAAATGATATATGTTGCTATTTAACAAAGTGCCATCATTCCTATATTTAATTTATTAGTTTCAAATCAGCCGTATAAATGATATGTTTAGCCATTTAACAAGTTGCCATTAATATTCTTTTTTCACAAACCAACTACTACCGATTACAGATTGTTAAACCGTGCATTGAATATTGTTTTCAAATCAGCAAGTTGCCATTTATAGATTAAGTTTTAAAATCTTGAAATTTCAAAAAATGGGTTAAAACCCTTTATATGTAGTAGAGACATTTTTACATTATTGATTTTAAATAAATGTGAATAAATTTAAGTTTAAAAAAATTGTTTCCGCCAACATAAAAACAAAAGCATGAGGCCTACATAACCATAAAATTTAACATAAATGTTACTACACGAGCGTTTAAAATGTATGTACATTGCAGCGGTATATTGTTTGATTAAACCTTTATTATATAATCACTAAAAATCATTAATTATTTTACTTTCTTTTGACTAAAAATACTACATTGTCTATATAATTTAATATTCATGCGTTTTTATATAACCAAATTATATAATGCAATTGATATTCTTTATCTATTAACCTAACGTAATTAAAAAAACATAAAAGTTCAATTATTATACTAGTAATTTCTTATTAACTAAATAATCTCTAAAAGTAAAATGTATATAAAACTCTTCCATAAACTAATATTGATTATTTTAATAAGTCTACCGTCTATATCATTCGAACATTTGCAATCATGTTGACTTGTTACAGGAAAAATAAGAAGTTTTTAAAATCTTAATCCTTATATCTTTATTGAATGTAAGTTACAATCATTGCAATATTGAGCTCACTTTATTTGAAATTCAAGACTTTTTTTTATTTGTAAATTTTTTATAACAAAATTACAAAATTTTGACCTACTACCAGAACAATAAAAAAATTGATTTGAAATTTTAAAACATTTTTTATTTATAACATCATATATAAGTCAAAAGCATTGTATTGGGCTCATGTTACTCTAACTTTAAAGACGGTTATATTGGTATATTTTTTATAAGAAAATTGTTGAATATTAATTAGATATTTGATAAACAAAGTTTGTTATTCAAAAAAATTGTTAAAATGAGCAGTTTAAGGTAATTTTCGTAACTTGTTATATAGTTTAGGTGAGCGTGTTAATTTTTTTTTTTTATTAAATTTATTTAAACAAACTTTAGTGTAGTTTCTAACACTACTAGATAGCTCAAGGGTGTGTTTTGAAAACTTTTTTTTTTTTTCAGAAAAACATTTATTTCAAAAATAAACTTCAACATTTTTTTATAGTATCATACGTCTATATACTTATAAGAAAATCGCTACACTATGTCCTCCAAAAAAATAAAAAGTAAATGAAAAGAAATGTAGAAAGGATGAAAGAAAAGTAAAATAAGTTACTACTTATTTTGTGTTCTCAAGTTATAAAAAAATAATAAAAAAAATATATAAATAAATAAAAATCTCACTTTCTTCCCGACATTTAGTTGAAACTTTTAAACTGAATAATTGGACAAACACTCCTCACTTTCTCTCCTTTCTTTACTTTTCATAACTTTTAACACAGTGTAAATATTTGTTAGGTATTTGATAAATAAAGTTTGTTATATAAAAAAAATTGTAAATTACTAAAACTACGGATAATTCTGTAACTCGCCACATAGTTTGAGTGGGGTATTTTGAATGCTTTTTCTTTATACCAAAACCCCGCCAACGGTTGTTTAAAAAAAACGGGTTGTTGAGGAAGATATCGAGTTTTGTGAAAAAAAAATAGATGAAATAATGAAAAAAATATCGACAACATAATCAACAAAATTAGTTGTATTTTTCTAAGTTTCATATTGTTTTCTTCGCATGTTTTTTATTTTCATATGGTTTTCTAACTTTCATATTGCATTTTTTATTTGCTGAATGAATAAAATTTAGTTTGTTTAAAAAAATACTCCTTCCGTCCTCAAATATAAGTCCACTTTAATACTTTTTGTTGTCCCAAAATTAATGGTCACTATCAATTTCAACCAATCAAAATGCTTCTAAGTTTGTGATTACGAATTTTATTGGTAATATTGTAAGGGCCCCACTTTTTTTTAATTTTGTAAAATATGAAAGTGAACATATAATTTGGGACGGATGGAGTAGAAAATAAAATAAAATAATTGGTAGGGCCCAAATGACATGTGAAATGGGATAATTATTTTGGTGTGTGAGTGTTAGAAGTGAGATGCTCAGTTGACACTAGAAAAGTAGCTTTGGCATGCCACACTACATGTAAGAGATGTGACTTTCAAAAAATGTATACAGAGATGTGCCTTTCTAAGAAATGTATATAAGAGATGTAAGACGGGGTGTATTGGTGAATACACATGACCGTAGTTACCATTTTTACATCACCATCAATTTACTACAACCTTCTTCATGACCAACTTAGTGTAAGAAGTCGATCGCGGTCATCACAAAAAACATATCTCACTTAAATACAAATAC
The DNA here is from genome assembly GCA_014162995.1 of Artemisia annua. Taxonomy (NCBI): domain Eukaryota; kingdom Viridiplantae; phylum Streptophyta; class Magnoliopsida; order Asterales; family Asteraceae; genus Artemisia; species Artemisia annua. The sequence continues at coordinate 179,640 of LBNU01026120.1, forward strand.
ACCCCATAAAAACCATTTAATAAAAACACCCACACACAAACATACTCACACAACTCGGTCGAGTATACGACCGAGTCCTGACAAAAATAACTTGGTTGGACGCGTCTTGTGTTGGGGATGTAATTGGGAAACGCATCTTAAACGTGGGGTGACCTTCTTCAACGACTTTCCGTTACAGACGATCTAATAATTGGAAGCCTTTAGCATTTAAAGGCCTAAAGCGATAGCTTCACTTGCTTTACTTTTGAGACACATTTGTTGATTTTATTTATTTTTTATTTTATTTATTTATTATAATTTGTTTTGGCATACACAACTCATATTTCGCTCAGGCGGAATTAGGTGTTTTTTTTGTTCGGGCATATATAAAAAGTACTAGACGAGTACCCGTGCATAGCAACGGGATTTTATAGCGACACATAGTTTATTGATAAAAAAAGTTTATAGGTTATAAACGAAAAACAATAAAAGTTTGAAGATTTGGAAATTTAACATAATGTTTTGAAACCTGGTTCGACCCGGGTGGTTCAACCGGTTGAACCGTTCCAAGCAAAAAATGGATCGATTTAAACCGGGTCAACTTGCTAGGTTGGGTCGAAAACGGTTCAAATTAAACTGGTTCAACCCGTCCGGGTTTGAAGTGTCCCGGGTCAACCCGGTTTTTGTTTTAATTGATTGTATTTAATTTGATAGATATGTTTTTAATTGGCTGTACAATGTGAATAAATTATTGTACTTTTAAGTAATGGATAATGTTTTGAAACCCGGTTCGACCCGGGTGGTTCAACCGGTTGAACCGTTCCGGTTGAAAAATAGGTCGATTTAAATCGGGTCAACTTTCTAGGTTGGGTCGAAAATGGGTCAAATTAAACCGGCTCAACCCGTCGGGTTTGAAGCGTCCCGGGTCAACCCGGTTTGTGTTTTAATTGGTTGTATTTAATTTGGTTGTACAATGTGAATAAATCATTGTACTTTTAAGTAATGGGGTGTTTTAATAATAATATTAATTACATTCATAATTTCCTTTAATAAAATTTCAACATTTCAACATTTCAACAATATTGACTTTTCACTTTTCCACTTTGACTCTTTTTCCTTTATATGTAGTATAGATATGAAATTGCCTAGTTTAGACCGTTGAGTATTAAGATTATTATACAATTTTTTTTTTTATTTTTATTTATTTATTTATTTATTATTTTCTTTTTTTGTTAATATTAGAAGCTTTTTAAATGTTCACACTTCACATGTTAAAGCAAAAAAGTTGCTTCTATTACATTGTTGGTTTTCTGCCCTGCGTAACAGAATGCATCATTCTTCTAGCTTGTTTGTATGCACAAATGAATTCATAAAGACAATTCTAATAGACGATAACAAAACAATCATTTTGACACGTACATTATTCATCAAGATGAATTATTACCCTTATACAACTCGTACACTTTACATATTTATATTTACACGTGCATTATGCCCATTTTAGGAAGTTCACCTCAAATGAAAATCATCATTGGTTTTTTTTTTTTTTTTTTTTTTTTTCCAGTAAGCATAAAAACAGATAAAATATTACGAATTTTGTGATGATTCTCCATGTTACTTTAATGAAAAACATTTAGTACGATAGATAGTTCCAAATTTTTCTAGAGTACCCCTCATAAAAAAAAAAGAAACCGAAAGGTGTAGTAGTGAAAAAAAAAATAGAAAAGAAATACAGTAAAGAATAAAAAAGTGATGATTGAAGTAATGATTTGATGGTACAAATAATATATGCAGAGGATACAAGTAACGACAACAATAGGAGACAGTGTAAATCGGACCAATCCGAATCCACTGTCCCACTGAAACCGCTTTTTTACTCGCTCCAATATTGTGGGCTTTAAACTTAAACCAGCCTCCTGGATTTTTATATAAAATATATTGTGGGCTAATTAGGATCTACTCTATGATTTAATCCTTAATTCAATATTATTAGCAATAATACAAGACAAATGATGCTTAATCATACTTAGTATTCCTGTTTATCTCAATACTCACATATGATCATAAAATGTGGTAAAACTGACATTTCAGATGAATAGAAATATTGAACAAACTAAATATATTATATTTTTATGTGAACAGAAAGATTAGTAGTAATGTGAAGAAAAGAATGTATGTAATGCGGCTCAAGCGAGGCGCAGCCCGTGCAACGTCACACGTCTCCTTATTCCTTAAGCCCACCAAATATAAATTTGATCTACTATATTTCAATTTGATCTATTATATTATATTTTGAATTCCTTTTTATCATTGTTTTTCGTTTGTTTGCTGCTAAGGAGATTATAAGGGCCATATTATAAGTTTATATTAAAACTTGTGCATGCGACGCCGTTTAGGGGCATTTTTTTCCCGCCAAAATGATGGGCCTCAGTTTAGCCCAACCCACCTATTCCGTTCTTTCTTCTCGGTGGCCCAGGATGGTCGTTATGTTGTGAATAAAAGAAACGTAGAGATACGAATGTTAAGTGTATCATGTATAAAAAAAAAGTATTGCAAGTACGTATACTGCCTCCTATGCAACGTGTTACCCATCTAAAGCCTTATCTTTGCTTTTTATACCTAAACGTGAAGATTTTGTGGTCCAGATTTGCATCAAGTACATTTGCCATGTGAGGAAGCTTCTATACCCATGTTTTATGCAACATAGTTGACCTGCTATACTAAAACATCCTCATTGTTGCATACTAGCATGTGAAAAAGAACAAAAAAAATTCAGTCCCAGTGTTCTAAACAGTGGAGAACTACCAGCTATCTGTATCAGGTGAGCATTTTCTTCTTTGCTTTTAAGATCTTTGCTTCTTT
>LBNU01026120.1:185255-197727 GCA_014162995.1 Artemisia annua
TTTTTTTTTTTTTTTTTTTTTCATCACGTATGATTGGTATTGTGACACGTATAAAGTAACGAGTAAATGAGTTTGATGGCAAAATGTATTTGCTCGCCAATTTAGGGGTGGCAATTTGTACCCACGATCAAAAAAATGAGCTAATTTTGGCAAATTTGTAAAAGAGTGGGGCACATTTAGCCCCCTCTTTTTTTTGAAATGGGCATATATTGCTCATTTAAAAATTAGATGGCACAAACGGGCACATATTTTCTCTCAATTGGAGAATATAATTATTGTTTTCTAAAAAAAACTTATAGATATAATATATTTAATTTTTTAAATATAAATGAGGTGTTACGTTTGAGGAATTTATTTCGTCGTTTTGGGTTTTTTCTAAAGCGATTTGTATAACATGCGCCCGTTTTGCCCGTGCCCATTTAGCCCGGTGCCCGTTTAGCCCGTGCCCGTTTAACCCGTTGCCCGTGCCCGCCCGGCCCGCCCGTTTTGCCACCTCTACTCGCCATGTAAAGATCTGTAAAGTGAAAAAGTTAATGTCGATTTTGTTAATATGGTTTGATAGGAGTAGACTTTGGTAATTTGTTTAACTTTTTTCCCTAATATTACTTGACTCTAGGCTAGGTGCAATAAGGTTGGACGAGCATCGTTCGGTCAGGGTCGCAATCGATCGTCCTTGTTGTGGATGATTCGATCGTTGAGGGCTTGATGAGAAAACGTTCGAGAACTCGACCTCGGTCACAAGTTGGTATCCAAACAAAAAATTTGACCATGTGTGTTAAAAAAACACATAAAAAAATATAACAAAATAAAAAAATAAACTTTTTTTTTTTTTTTTTAAATTTAAACCATTTACCCTATAAATATCCGATTCATTTCACCATTTTATGCACAAATTCAAACCACTTTTCTCTTTAAACATTCTCTCTACACACATTTAATCTACTACATGTCTCTCGATCTATCCTTTTATACATCTTCGGATGATGAATATGAAGTTATTAGTGAACTTGCATTTTTACGTAGGTCTGTAGTGCGTTTATTGAAGCATCAAAGCCAAAATCCCACGAACCCAAATAGACAGGGATCGTTACGGTGTTCATGATTGTTTAGTGGCGGCTTAACACCCAATGTATGACGATGCAACATTCCGTACGCGGTTTCGAATGAGACGAAAACTACTCTCACAAATTGTTTGAGACGTAACCGATCATTCCTGTTATTTGCAACAAAGATCTGATTGTTCGGGAAGAGTTGGGATTTCCTAATTGATAAAGTGTACTTCCACAATTTGGAAAATGGCATACGGAGCCGTTCCTGATGCTCTCAACGAATAACTGCAAATGGTTGCGACTACAGCCCGTGAGTGTCTTGTATATTTTTGTGACGCCATCATGGAGTTATATGGAGAAGAGTTTTTGCGAAAGCCAACATATACTGACCTTGAAAAACTCTATGCTCATCACAAGGAAAAGCATGGGTTTCCTGGGATGATAGGAAGCATTGAATGTCAGATTGACTGTGGGAGAATTGCCAAATTGCATTTAAAGCTCAATATTGTATGAGGGATTACAAGCCAGATCCATTCATTTTATTGGAAGCGATTGCCTCCCAAGACTTATGGATTTGGCATGTGTTCTTTGGTGTCTCCGGGATGAACAACGACGTGAACATTTTACGTAAACCCCTTATTTTTAATGATCTCAAAGCAGGGAAAGCACCGGATGTTCCATTTGCGGCTAACGACGTGACTTATAAAAGGGGATACTATCTTACTGATGGGATATATCCAGAATGATCCATTCTTATTAAGTCCATAAAAAATCCAGGGATGAATGATGACAAACAAAAATTGTATAAGACAAAGCACGAAGCAGCAAGGAAAGATGTGAAACGAGCTTTTGGTGTCTTAAAGAAAAAGTGGAACATACTTAACCAACCGGCTCGAGGGATGACGCAACGTAAAATAACGGATATAATGTACACATGCATCATATTACATAATATGACATCACATAATTCCGGGTAGGCGATATCTCTCAGATTTTTTCGAGAGGAACAACATCATAATAATGATCCCATAAGATCGCATGAAGAAACGTTAGAAGTTATTCAAGAGATACACAACAGAACAACTCATCTAAGCCTAAAAGCCGATTTAGTGGAACACCATCGTGAAAATCAACACTAGTTTAATCATTTTATTTGTAATGTATTTGAATTATTAGTATTAATGAAATTTAATTTTGTTGTTAAAAGAAGTAGAGAAAAAAATATGTCGGTCGTCCTACTGTGCTTAAAAGGTCGTCTGTAAGTCGCAGAAAAGATAAAACTGGTGTGGCAGAAACATAAGGGTCGCTAAGTGTCATTGTTGTGAGTAGAGTTAGGAACATATTAGAACCGTCCCATTAGATTTAAGTGATTTTCATTCAACTCTATTTTGAATTTTTATTTGTAGTTCTCACTTTCTAGATATATTGATCTATAACAACAAACTAGACTAATCTACATATATATACATGTTCATTACCGCAATACAATCAATCATTACATCATGAACATCAATATATTTCCCATATAATTAACAAGAAATTAACCTTGTAGTCAGTCGGTGATTATGTTTAAAATTTTCGTATTTAAAAAGGCCTACTTGCGCTTATAGCACAGAGCACCAAAATCTACGAAATGTCCCTATAGGTAAACTCAACAAACACAACCCAAATCGACGTCCTAATATTGGATGGTGAAAGATGTCACTATAGATCTATAAAAAAATAAATCCTCAAATCTAGTTTAAGATATAATTGATTTATCTAACGTCTAGATAGAACTAATTTGGTTAGATATTATGTTATGTCGTTATAGAACCAATTTGGTTAGATATTATGTTGTGTCGTTTTTGCATGCTGTCCTTATCGCAAGTCTTGGAAAACAATGTTATAGGAATGGACATTTTTGTTTACACATTGATGTATCTTATTTTACATCTTTCATTTATACTTTCTCCGTCAAGTAAATCATGTATACTAATCAAATTTTACACCTGGTAATACTTTCGACAACCGTCACCCATCGAGATCACCATTGTCGATCATCTTTGGTGACCTCCGCCAACGACCACAACCAACACATATTGTTGAATCACCACTGGCCTCTTTCTTTGTTGCCGCTGCATAACAGTCGTTAATATAAGCGTATGCCATATATGCATCGGAGTAAGCTAACATTCTTTTAATACAGTGTCACGGTTACCTACACGACATAAATCCACAAGAAGGGTCTAGCCAATAGATTAGAAGAATATTAATTTGCAATTATGCCAACATTGTTATTCATTCTTAGAAAAATTCTTTTGGAAGATGCTTAATGTTAATATATGTATCACGTTTTTGCTACGTTTTTGCTATATAAATTTTGATAAGAAGCCATATTTTAGTCATCTATCCTATCAAACTAATTTGCCATACCACAATCAAACAGTAATCGTGTTATTAGAGGGTACGGTGCAGTGTTGGTTAACATGTCATAGGGCTTTTTGCCTTATGGCGCCGTCAAACTGCACTGACATTTAATTTGAGAAGAGAATATATACAAAGTAATAACATTACGTACCCAAAAACAATAATAAATCAAATCCTGTAATCCAAACCAACATTATACTAATACTGATATATACTAGTAATACTAAGAGATGATCAAATTAATGCAACCGTTCATAATCTGATGGATGGATGAAGCCTAGCCATTCGCACATACATGACATTATGAGTTAACTAGTCAAATTGATTGGAAATTGGAAAAACAACTTGAGTATTTTCTACATAAAATGTGATATATAGATTCAAGATTATGGAAGGTTATCACCTTTTGTTATATGGCTCAAACCAATTTCTCATAGAAAGAATATTTCATATATATGTAATGATAGATTTAAGCCTGTATAAGCGAAAGCTACTAAACTTACCACAAGCTTTAACTTTACACATTGGGTGGTTCCATGTTATGTACCAGTTTCACTTTTTATGCCTTATTGTACTATTAGTAAGTCACTTACGAATATACTTTCATTTCTGAAATAATATTCAAGAAGATGAACAGAGTACTTGAAGTATGCTAACATTCACACTCAAGTAGTATAAAAACATTAAAAAGAATATATGCTAACTTTTAGTTGTTGTCTTCATACATATGAAAAATAGAATATGACATCTTCTCAAAGGTCCCAAATTTTACTTCACCTTGCATAAACTAAAAGTAACCCATGATTATAGTAGTTTTGCACAAAATATTATAATTATTATAATATAGATATGTCGATATTTATTCCATATGTAACACATTTGAACAAATTACACGTGATGTTTTCTCGTAACTCAAAATCACCTACTCCATTCTTCTCAAAAAGAGCTTAATGATTTTAATAATGAGACTTATAAGTCATGTATACTAATCAAATTTTACACCTGGTAATACTTCCGACAACCGTCACCCATCGAGATCACCATTGTCGATCATCCTTGGTGACCTCCGCCAACGACCACGACCAACGCATATTGTTGAATCACCACTGGCCTCTTTCTTTGTTGCTGCTGCATAACAGTCGTTAATTAGCTAATTAAATATAAGCTTATGCCATATATGCATCGGAGTAAGCTAACATTCTTATAATACAGTGTCACGGTTACGTACACGACATAAATCCACAAGAAGGGTCTAACCAACAGATTAGAAGAATATTAATTTGCAATTATGCCAACATTGTCATTCATTCTTAGAAAAATTCTTTTGGAAGATGCTTAATGTTAATATACGTATCACGTTTTTGGTATATAAATTTTGATAAGAAGCCATATTTTAGTCATCTATCCTGTCAAATTAATTTGCCATACCACAATCAAACAGTAATCGTGTTATTAGAGGGTACGATGCAGTGTTGGTTAACATGTCATAGGGCTTTTTTTGCCTTATAGCGCCATCAAACTGCACTGGCATTTAATTTGAGAAGAGAATATATACAAAGTAATAACATTACGTACCCAAAAACAATAATAAACCAAATCCTGTAATCCAAACCAACATTATACTATTACTTTTTTTTTTTTTTTTNGTTAATTGTTAGATGTTAGTATACTGATATATACTAGTAGTTAACTAGTCAAATTGATTGGAAATTGGAATAACAACTTGAGTATTTTCTACATAAAATGTGATATATGGATTCAAGATTATGGAAGGTTATCACCTTTTATTATATATGGCTCAAACCAATTTCTCATAGAAAGAATATTTCATATATATGTAACGATAGATTTAAGCCTGTATAAGCGAAAGCTACTAAACTTACCACAAGCTTTAACTTTACACATTGGGTGGTTCCATGTTATGTACCAGTTTCACTTTTTATGCCTTATTGTACTATTAGTAAGTGACTTCCGAATATACTTTCATTTCTGAAATAATATTCAAGAAGATGAACAGAGTACTTGAAGTATGCTAACATTCACACTCAAGTAGTATAAAAACATTAAAAAGAATATATGCTAACTTTTAGTAGTTGTCTTCATATATATGAAAAATAGAATATGACATCTTCTCAAAGGTCCCAAATTTTACTTCACCTCGCATAAACTAAAAGTAACCCATGATTATAGTAGTTTTGCACAAAATATTATAATTATTATAATATAGATATGTCGATATTTATTCCATATGTAACACATTTGAACAAATTACACGTGATGTTTTCTCGTAACTCAAAATCACCTACTCCATTCTTCTCAAAAAGAGCTTAATGATTTTAATAATGAGACTTATATTTGTCACATGTATATCCAAAAGATTATAAAGGATTACATAACATGTAGGACCCAAAGTTATATTAGTAACATGATTTAGTTTAATATATCACTAAACATACCTCAAATGCACTTGCTATATAAGCCAAAAGCAGTTGTGCCATGAACAACAACTACCTTCCCAAATAGCCTTACTTTTGAGAAAGATGCACCAACCAAACAGTCAACAAGGTTTGTTGGAAGATCTAATGGCTCCAACCTCAGAAGCATGGTCAACATTTTCAAATTTACAAGAACTTAATACTTTTGACACTCAATTATTTCCAACTCAACTAGATGATGACTTACTAATGTTACCACCTTCTTCTTCATCATACTCAAACTCATCATTTTTAGAACTCCTTTCTTCATCCATACAGCCAAGTTTTCAGTCCCCTTATACCGATGAATCTATCTACTCTTCTACGCCATGTTTTGATAGTTTCTTGCCGGTTAATGGTTCGGTTTCTTCATCATATGATCAACAAATGTTTCCATTTATGGCGGAAGGAGAAGACAATGATGGTGATGAAGATCATAAGGATGTTGTTGTTTCTCATGATCAACTTCCAACTGTTTTTAACATGGGAGCGAATGGAGAAAAGAAGAGTAAATCGAAGAAAGTTGAAGGACAGCCTTCTAAGAACTTGATGGCCGAAAGAAGGAGGCGAAAAAGGTTAAATGATAGGCTTTCTATGCTTAGATCAATTGTTCCCAAGATAAGCAAGGTATAACAAGCAACACCCATGATCTAGTTTTTTTTTGTTATCAATATTGTTTTTGTAATGCTAATAACCCTTTTTTTTTTGTACTTGAAATGATAGATGGATAGAACGTCAATACTTGGGGATACAATAGATTACATGAAAGAGCTTCTGGAAAAGATTCAAGATTTGAAAGAACAAGAAGCTGAATCTGATGTGGATCAATTAAAATTGGAGGGAAGTTTTCGAGAATTCAACATGAATGAATCACAAGTTATAAGGAATCCCCCTAAGGTACTACTGTAGTTTTATTCAACTATCAATAATTTCTCCTGCACATACTGACTATATGCAAACAAATTATACAGTTTGATGTAGAGAGAGGAAATATCAATACTAGGATCCAGGTTTCTTGTTCAACGAAGCCCGGTTTATTGTTATCGACTATCGACACACTTGAAGCACTAGGCCTTGACATTCAACAATGTGTCATAAGTAGTTTTAATGATTTTTCCCTTCAAGCTTCTTGTTCTGAGGTAGGTTGTTATTAAAACCAGTATTAGTATGTCTATAATATATAGTTTCCTAACTAAACTTTTAATGATTCTTAGGCACAGGATCATCGATCAATGATAAGTTGTGAAGAGATGAAGCAAATCCTATTTCGCAATGCAGGTTATGGAGGCAGATGCTTGTAAGGAAACATGGATGCAAGATAAAAAAAAGTTTTTACAGTAACATGTAAGAAGCTTTAGGAGATGATGGATTGTTAATTCTTTAAAAGATTTCCAAATTTTTGGACTGTATGTGATAAAGCTGTTATGCTTTTTACTAGTAATTGTTTTATGAATCATTGTTAGATCCATTGTCCAAAGTCATCAACATCAACTACTTTAATACAACAAAAGACAATTATTCCCTCATTGATTTTAAAGATAGGTGAAGTACAGAAAGATGCAAATTCAACAGGAAAACAATTCTTTTATGTGATTTTATGATATAAGAATGCATTTGTGGTCCCTACCCATGAGGAAAAAGAATGTTGTCAGAATTTATGTTTATGTTTTTTTCTATATATGTTTGCATGTATACAAAGATTGATATATAAACAGGTGTATATATGACAACAATGGGTTGAAAGAAAATGAAGAAAATGACTTGTGGAGTTTCAAGACAAAGTGTGAAAGAAATATATTCAATGATTCAATCAATAATGCCTAAAAAGCAACAACAGTTTCAATTATAAAAAACCTAGCATTACAACAAGTTAATCATGTTTCACAGAAAAACAAGGAGGATCTTTAAGTTTCCAATATAAATCTGCTACCGTATCAGATACTTCACGCAATAGTTACTTAACACTACACTCTTATCAACGATTTTACCCTCAATGGATGGCAAGATAGAAATTAACGGAAAAGACTAACGGAAAAGACTTCTCTTTTGATACTTGAATACACGATTTTTGAAGATCTATGTCCAAGATGTATAATGTCGAAAGCTTAATAGTGTCTAGGTCACATAGAGATATGTTAAATATTACTTCCCTTCCATTATGTAAAGTTACATTTTGACTTTTGCAGTGTAACTGGTCGTTCAACAAATTAAAGAATAAAGATAATTTTTTAGTATTCTGAAGATTAAAAGTTTGAGATGGCCATGTGGGTAGTCCTTTACATATGATTTAACAAAGAATCATGAACCTTTTGACTATAAAACAAATGTACTGCATTTGCATACTAAGAGGACCTTACTTGACCACTAGTCAAATTATATACCCAATTTTCAGACAGAAAGACTTTAGTAAAAACCAAAAACCTACAATTAAGCTCATTTTTCTTGAACAATATTCAGTTTATATACTCAATCAACCTTAAAAACGTAAATGTAGTTGTCTAATGGAAACTTATAGATCTAAAATNATAAAAACCTAGCATTAAAACAAGTTAATCATGTTTCACAGAAAAACAAGGAGGATCTTTAAGTTTCCAATATAAATCTGCTACCGTATCAGATATTCACGCAATAGTTACTTAACACTACACTCTTATCAACGATTTTACCCTCAATGGATGGCAAGATAGAAATTAACGGAAAAGACTAACGGTAAAATCATCCAACAAAGTGTTAAGCGTGTGGTGTGCGACATAACTATTGTTGTGTGCAAATGACTTCTCTTTTGATACTTGAATACACGATTTTTGAAGATCTATGTCCAAGATGTATAATGTCGAAAGCTTAATAGTGTCTAGGTCACATAGAGATATGTTAAATATTACTTCCCTTCCATTATGTAAAGTTACATTTTGACTTATGCAGTGTAACTGGTCATTCAACAAATTAAAGAATAAAGATAATTTTTTAGTATTCTGAAGATTAAAAGTTTGAGATGGCCATGTGGGTAGTCCTTTACATATGATTTAACAAAGAATCATGAACCTTTTGACTATAAAACAAATGTACTGCGTTTGCATACTAAGAGGACCTTACTTGACCACTAGTCAAATTATATACCCAATTTTCAGACAGAAAGACTTTAGTAAAAACCAAAAACCTGCAATTAAGCTCGATTTTTCTTGAACAATATTCAGTTTATATACTCAATCAACCTTAAGAACGTAAATGTAGTTGTCTACTAGAAACTTATAGATCTATAATGTCCCTATGGATATATGAAGGGGATGGAAGATGAAATTTCTAATATAGGATAAGGTTCAAGAGAATTTGCGCCGTCAATATCATTAGGTAATGGATTACAAAACTTGCATGATTTCAAAGATCTCATCAATTTCAGGGAGCTTGGCAATATGTCAAAAAGGTTCTTGGAAGACGTAAAGGTTTTGTATGCTTATGTGCCACCACGGTCAAGAAACAGCACCAAAGACCAATTTAATATTAAGTTCATTGTTGTTTTATGAATTGGAAGCCTAGAATGAGAATACATATAGCTGCTATGATTATTCCATAACATCATCAGCTAAATACACGTTAGAACTGCCTGATCTTAACAAAACATGTGCTATGGATTTTCAAAACTACTGTCCCTATAAGTCGTTGAAAGAATTGTAGTAGTAGTTCATATATATGCTAAAAGATACAATTCGACAAATGAATGCCGACAAAAAAGACACTCTAGAATTGGGGAATTTTGGACTTCTTGGATTCCCTTAATACTCCTTTGTCAATTCTAGTCACTACCCATACAATCCTGGTGTAAGTGGTATAAAGTGCAACAAAACACATTTGACTAGAGAAGCGGTCTATAGCATCAAAGACTAATGTTGTCAAATACAAAACTAAGATGTTCCTCTATTAGAAGTTTATATCACCCTAAACATGGAGCCTAAAAAGGGTCTTGTTACAATAAAATAAAACTAGATCGGAAATAATGTTAGCCTAATGACACAGTGAGGTCATATTTTACATCAATACTAGATACTAAAACAGAAAATATGTGATTAAGAGAAATCCTGACCTTCGTCCTCCTCGTAATCAGAACCACACTCGTCATCAAAAACACTGCTCAGTGCCTTAACCTGTTGATCTTGGAAATGGTTGATAGCATCCTTTGCATTAAAGAGCAGTGCAAATTTTGCAGCTTTAATTGCATCCTTCCTCTTAACAGAACTATCCTGTTTTATACTTTTGCTCATGAGAACCTTATCTTGCTTTGACGATGCAGCCTTCCTATTAGCTTCTCTACAGTTTAACTGGTCAATATATTTCTCGTGCAAGGCTATGTTTTTAACCTGCTTCAGAACTGGAGGGCTGACAATTGTTGTTCCGTATGCGCTACTGAATCTTGAACAGCTCTTTCTATGGATTGTAGATGATCCTTCCTGCCTGTGAACTTCACCCTTATACTTGACGGAATCAGGGGTGCTAAGTAGCCGAACAGGAATTATAGGTTGGGCAGATAGATTCAATGTTGGTTCCAGAACCGAAAATAGGTCTGCTTCAGAGTCTTTTTCCACTTTATACTGCTTTTGTAACATGTGTCTTACGGTCCTTTGTACTACATGGCTCTTTTGCCTGCGACAAGAAGTCTTTTTAACCTTCTGAAATGAAGAATCTAGTAATTTACTTGCAGACAGATTACTGTTCTGCAAAACTAGCCCAGCAGCTCTAGAACGAGGTCGAGTTTGAGGTGGAGTAACATAACTACAATGTATTTTGTCAAAGCATTCTTGTGCAGATTTTCCAGGTACCTAAAACACAAACGAGTTTAGTAAAACTAAGCTCACATATTATTCATGCTACCATAGAACTTTAAATCTAGAAAAGATAAGTAATATCTTTATGTAGACACGCCTCTAATGATTGTAACCACTTGCTATTGAATTGACAATAAATGAACATTGGAAAGGGGTTAATACATACAGCAGTTACTATACTTTGCGGGGTTTTTTTCACTTAGCTTACTCTATAATTTTTTTCAAGGGTTCAAACCTCACTAGCTACAGATATACAGCGAAATGAGCGCAAACGGGCATGGGGATACCTCGGTTATGCCGTGTACATCTGAGTCAAAGACTCGCCCTTTCCGGGTAACCTGAACAACCAATAAATCATTCGTTTACCCATGTTACTCTATAATTTTGTCTTCCACTTAAGTCACTTGACTTACTGAACCTCCTATTTAGATCACTTTTCAGAAAGTAAATTGGTTAATACTCCGTAATAGTGACTTACCATCCTAGAAACCTTCTTCCAGAAATGAGGAGTGGGATTCGCAGTTAAGTAAGCCCTCTCCAATGCTAACTCCTGGTCCTTGCTCCAACCTTGGCGAAGCTTAACATCATCCTTAGCTTGATTTACTTTGCGTTTAGTCCCAACTCTTTTTGGCACTTCATCAGTTCTACCATCCGCCCCTTTTCCAACTTTATCTATACGCTTTTCTGATAATTTATTGTCCAGAATATGATGTTCTTTGACTGAAAAGGGTGTTTTGTTCATCTTATTATCAACAACAACCTCATCATCTCGGTCACAATCATCATTCCTAGATTTTGTGTTGCCTTTCACTCGATTCCTTAATGTATTACCCTTTGAACATTTAGATGTGCCCACACAGTCAATCTTCTTGGCAATGTTGTCAGGATCTTTGTAACTGCGTGTCATCGGCCTGTCTAATTTCCTTCTTGGAGAGCCACCACAGTCAATCTTGGTAACTTTATTGGTATCTTTACAACAACTGCCTGTCATTCGCCTGTCTGCTTCCCCTGTAGATCAGTGTTCAATTATCCATATGAAAAGACAAAAAACGGGGAGAATCCTTTGGCTTTCAAGGTTAATCCTAGTTTGAATTGAGCGACTATTCAACTTTTTTCCAAGAATTTGTGACGACAGGTAAGGAATCGCCCAGAAAACAGAATCACGTAGGAATAAGCATTTATGCAAACACACAAGAGCATTCACGTGGCTTAACCAATATCATAGTGATCTACCTACTTGCACAACTTCATTGGCTGTATGCGCAAGAATATATTTTTTAATATAAGATCAAACTTCATAATTACGTTGGAGCTACATCTGTACAATTCAAACTAGTTTAAATTCACGTGGTTAGGCTAGGGACGGAGCCACAAAATTTTCCCCTCAGGTTCATAGTAGTTCTAGCAAAATTCAACACGTTTATAGTGAAAATTATACTAATAACCACATACATCAACTTTTATATTTCAAGTGCAAATAGTGTGTTCATTCAATCATGGGGCTTGTGGTCTAGTGGTAAAAGCTTAAGTATTTAAGCGAGCCCAAGTGAGAGTAGTACCGGTTTGGGTGACCGACCGGGAAGTCCTCACTTGGGAACCACAAGCTCTAATGATATCAGGCGAATCGGGAATAGGAGTGGGGTTATCCCCTAAGGAGAGGCTCGCGGTTGGTATCTCTGCCCGAGGATGCGACACTAACTCGAGCCAACAACTAACAACTAAC
>LBNU01026120.1:197732-216417 GCA_014162995.1 Artemisia annua
TTTTCATGCTCACACTGTTCACTTAGATTTTGAGGGTATCTTTCTTTAGCATTTTTTGTTTTCACGCTCACACTTTTCACTTAGATTTTGAGCATATTCACACTCTCGCATACACCTGCCGGAGGTCTACCTGGAAGACGTCTCCCTACTCTCGGGTCTTACCTGGGGTAGGGGTATAATATGTCTACATTCTACCTCTCCCATACCTCGCCCTAGCGGGATTGTCGTTGTTGTCAGGGTTCGATTCATCCATCAGAAAAGAAAAATAATAAGAATGTCTACTGAATTCATTAGAAAAAATGGAATCATTTGGCTTTCAAGGACTACCCTTGTTTTCAAGGAATGAGGTTAAAAACAAAACCACCTACGGATAACCAATCATGTAAACACACAAGAACAAGATCCCATAGAAAAATTGAAAGACACACACGATTCACGTAGTTCAACGCTTCAACCGATCAGAGTGATGGACATACTTACACAACTTCAGATGCCGTACAAGCAAGTAAATATTATTTATATAACATCAAACCTTATAATTACATAGTAGCTACATTTATGCCTGTCTGTCGTATTAACATTAAACTCTTTAAACCACCTAGAACATATAAAATTTTATAATAATAATCCAAATTAACAAACTGATTAAATTAACTTACATCTTCCTTTGGATTCTTCCGAAACTTGTTTCGGCGCGCGATGTGTCCACCTGTGTTCTTTAAGAAAAGGGGTTTTCGTATATTCCGAATCAGAATGTTCGATGTCATGAAATCTGGGAGATCTACGAAGAACAACGGTCGGGAGCTTTCTTTGTGGCATTTTCACAAACACCTGATCTGCAAGCCAAAATGTGGAAAGAGGGAAACTGAGATGTTCAAAATTCAAACAAACACTGTTTCTTCGAATAAAAAATATATATATATATATATATAAGAAGAAGAATTAGGCCCAAGAGATTAGGCCTCGTTATCACAGCCCAAAATCAAAACTCGGAAATCTTTTTTATATTTATATAATAAAACAAAACCCCTAGTTGGTACTTTTGTATTTCGGAAAAAAGAATATTTCTTTATTAGGTAATATTTTAATTATTAATTTTTAATTTAAAATTTAAAAAATTTGTTTTGTTGATATACTACACAAGTAGAAGATAAGTACAAAAAAATATAGATAAGATGCAACTAACAACATGATTAAATTTTTTAAAGGATTATCTTTAATAATAAACAAATATAATTAACAATCATAAATCAAAGAAACTAAGATTAAATTATTTGTTTTTTAAGAAATAAAAATATATCATTCAAAAAAAATTTAAAAAAAAAAAACCCGCGCGTGCACGGGCATTATAACTAGTATTGGACCAAAGTAAAAAGACCATTTGAGTCAAAGTGAGCTGCTATTTTTTTTTATCTTATAATCTTATATTTTGATCGTGGTCATTGTTTGCACATAACAGTAAATCAGTAATTATCAAGGTAAACAGGGATCCTACTCAATATCGTTTTCGTCTTTGCAAAATCGTAATCGTAAGACCGGATCGGGATTTTAAGATCCTACTATAATGTCAGTTTCTTAATAGTTTTTGTAATATTATACAAATTTACAAATTATTATATATTATAAACACAAAATTATATGAGTGTTCCATCGAATGTTGTCCTAAATTATGGTTATAAATTGTTTAATAAGATTAACATGTTATTTTTTAAATTCTGCAAAAAATAATCTAGAAATTCGCAGTTTTTTAGTTTGTTATCCGAGAAAAGTAGGATCGGATCGGATTAGATCTTAAGATCTCATTGTTAAGATCGGGATCCTATAAGATCTTAAGCTTTCAAAGATCCTATGTAAGATCTGGATCATTTTTGCTTTGCAGTATCGTAAAATCGTAAGATCCTAAGATCCGAATCGGGATCTTGACAACCATGGTAATTATAGTTGAGAACTTTTACACTGTCTTAGTGGTGAGCATCATGTCAAACTCGGACCGGACCGAGACCGATTTAGCCCAAAAGCACGGACCAAGGACCAGATCGAATATGTTCGGTCCGGTCCGAGAAGGCAAAATGATCGGTTGTACATAAAGACAGGACAGAATATGATGTAAATTGTGGACAAATGACCGGAGCGAAATAGGCTCGATCCGGTTCGGCCATGTTTCTTGGTTCGGAAATAGGCTCGATCCGGTTCGGCCAGGTTTCTTGGTTTAGTCCGGTCCACGGTCCGTTGTGCTCACCCCTACAGTTAGGAACGAAAGTTAAAAAAATAAATTGAGTATCACTTAAAAATAAAAGAAAAAGAAAAAAGATTAAGGTTGATATACCTGATTTTAAAGATTTTTTTTTTTTTTTTTTTTTTTTTTTTTTGGCTTCAAAATGTTTACTTACTATTTTTTTTTTTTACTTTTTCTTACTAAAAACACATGATAACTAAGCATCATTTTTTAGTCACGATAGTCACACGTTCTATTGTGACAAGGCAATCACTGAGTGGTTAATAACATGGTGCTCATTGCCTGGAGCCGGGTCTTTGGGGGAGGATTCGGCTGGTATCCTTAAGATGCATGGGACGGTGATCCCACCGTTCTTCACCTGTTTGAAAACATGATCCTCCCATACATTGTACGTTCACTACGTTGCACTAATTGTAAAGAAATCGATATTTTAGACAATATCTAATACTGAGATATTACATACAAGTATTTGTTACGTTAAACAATGCTACATGCATGATGCATGTGTTAACACTGTCAAAATTTAGGAAGAACAGAAATGAAATTACGAGTTAAATATCTTTCTAACATAGTATAATTTTAACAAGTTTGACACCCGGCCCGTAACACCGTTCATTCATTTTGAGAATAGTCTATTCTAACTCAATATAACAAAAAATGAAATATGAACTTTCCATCATCCAATACATGATTTTTAGATGATTTTATAAGGATCGTTATCTCTACAAGCAAGTGGTTAGTGATATACCTATCCTATAGTCCAGGAACAAAAGGTTTGGTTTATTTAATATAGTGACATTACGTTATGTGCCTAATCTTTGGAAAAGGATTGCTCCACAAATTGAACTGCGCATGCATAATAAATATATCAAATAGATGAGGTTGGGTAAGCTCCCTAAACAACACGCAAAACAGCAAAATAAATATATATACACGTGTCTTGTTTTTGGGTAAAAGGGTTTATTCACCCTGGCAAAATTCATTACTCCAAAAAACGTTGAGGTACAAATGACGAGGGTGAAATCCCTCGCCCCCAGTCCCTAAGGACACTTACACAACACTTATCTAAGAATGACAAACCATTCTTAAAACTAACATGCACAACATGTGCAACTGACCAACCAAACATGCTAAACCAAAGCAACTTAACAATAAGATAAACCTACACTAATGACACAAGTACATAAAAAAGACAATACTACTCAAGAACACTTGAGCCTTCAAGCACTATTGCAGGTCCACCTTAACATCCATGAAGAATCCACATAGAACATTCCAAGCGATCTTCAACCTTCAATATAAAGACTGTTTGTAGTAGCAAACACCACAAACACATCCACCACAATCGCCATATCAAGATAGAATCATATAATCCAAAATTACATGGCCTCATGTGTATGGGTTTTGAATAAGTCCCCACAAACTTAACCTCCATGTATCATGTAGATACAACAAGATCATATGGTATAATCCCCTTGCTGTACCGCAGCATCAACCAACATGTAATCCCAAACAGCCGTCGACTCAAATACAAGAAACCTTGATGGAATTTAAATGCCACCGCTGTAAAGAACCCATATTAGACTAAAATAGGGTTTACACAAACCCTAACTTCCAATCGCCAAGAA
The DNA here is from genome assembly GCA_014162995.1 of Artemisia annua. Lineage (NCBI taxonomy): Eukaryota > Viridiplantae > Streptophyta > Magnoliopsida > Asterales > Asteraceae > Artemisia > Artemisia annua. Next base: position 201,597 of record LBNU01026120.1, read on the forward strand.
TTAAGGATCCATCAAGCGCACACCAAATATGATTGTAACAAAACCCAAAAGGGTTTCGTAGAGATAACCGATCTATGCGCACGCCAGCAAGGGTTTTTTGAATAAGTTACCCTAGAAACTTAACTTACAGCTCTCATAACCCACGATCAATATACCAAACTGATGTTGAAATCAACAAACCAACCCTAGGACGGGTTAACATGCATATTCACGATCAGATCCACCATCACAAACAATAAGGAAACATAAAACGAAACCCTAATAATAGAGTCCATTCAGTCGCTGAAGCACCAAACCACCACATATATACCGAACCCTAAAACATTAATAATAGGAGATTCGGCACATAACAAGAAAACCGACATCAAGAATAACCCTTGAACAAGAATCGATCAGATAATAAAGGATATTAAAGGTTATTCATTCCAGCCGCCACCCAAGAAAACACAACCAAAAAATCGATTGCATACCAATAATCAACATTAATCTAACGAAAATGGATAGTTACGTATAATAAACTAGTTATAATACCCGTGCACGCACGGGTTTTTTCAGAAAAATTTATTATATAGTATTATCGTTTAAAAACAGAAAATCTTATGTATATTTTAAAAAGTTAGAGCATCAACATGTGCGAAAGTAAGAAAATAGTTAGCAGAAATTATAAATATAATCGTGGCATCGACCTTGTATTGGATTCTTGAGCGTGTCTTCTTATAATGTTATTGGGCCAAAGGTTTTTTAATCACATGAGATTACACATAAATCAAATTTATTTTAAAATCGTTGTTTAATATATGGATATATAAGAATTTACCCGTGAAATTATGCTATAAGTACAACTATTAAGTATTCATGAGTTTTTCATTATATATTAGTATCAAGTAATATTTTGTAAAATTTTTATTGGATGAAAGATTTAACTTTGTTTAGCTGACATAGATGTTAATGTTGAGGTTGATGTTGTTGTTTAACTTTAACTATTAATATCATGTTGTACAAAATGTGTGAGTTTAGTATCACATAATGAGCGTTGATGAAGTTTTTTTAAAAATCCGTATATAAACTTTAAATAATAAATAATAATTACATGAGTCGTTATAAGTACAATCGCGTATATTTATTTTCATATACCCGTACTTACAATTTGATATTTATATTACCGTTAATAATAATTTAACTGTATTTAATATTCAAACATGTGTACGTATAGATTAAACTTTTAAATAAGATGACATGAGTTCTTATTTATATTTAACGTACATAGTAAAAAAAATATTTTAATAGATGAAAGTAATATTTATTTTAAAAGTAATTAACCTATATTAAAAGTAATTCGTACATTTATAAAATTTTGTAAGTTTAATGGATGGAGGTCTCAAACCAATACTAATACTCGTGTAATTGTAAACAAAGTTGATATTATAAAGTGTCCGGGGTATAAAGTGTAAGGGGTTATTTGTTTATTAACTAAAGTTATCAAAAAACATGGAGATTTATAATTTTACACTTAACTCCATATAATATATTTAAAATTAAACCACTAATGTTTTATTAATTACCTCCTCTTTTTTTAAGTTTTTATTTTTATAAATTTGACACATATATTTTTATGTGTTTTTTTTCTCAATCAAATTCTCCACCAAATTTATTAAAGTTTGACCAAAATCAATTCAATTTTGACTTTTTATTGGCCAATCATATTGCTCGATTTCGCCTATGTGTCAAAATTGAGCATTCCTATTGGTCCAATTTTTTTTCCACTAAGATTCTTTTGTCAAAAAAACTCCGAAATGATGTAATTCTTTTATTACTAGGTATAATACCCGTGCACGCACGGGGTTTTGACATAAATTTTAATTATAATGTTTTTTTCTTTTAGTAATTGTTAATTTATAGTAAATGTGCTAAAAGCCGAACCTTTATACTACCCCCGTCTCAAAATAAGTGTCCAGTTTGAATTTTCAGAGTCAAATTGATTCAACTTTAACCTTAACTATTTTCGTTGATGTTATATATGAATCAAATTCAAANCCGTGTACGCATAGATTAAACTTTTAAATAGGATAACATGAGTCCTTATTTAACGTACATAGTAAAAAAAATATATTTTAATAGATTGAAAGTTTAAAACTAATATTTATTTTAAAAATATTTAATATATATTAAACCTAATTTGTATATCTATAAATTTTGTAAGTTTAATAGATGGAAGTCTCAAGCCAATACTAATACTCATGTAATTTTAAATAAAATTTATATTATAAAATGCAGGGGGTTATTTGTTTATTATCTAAAGTTTTCAAAAAACATGGAGATTTATAATTTTACATTTAACTCCATATAGATTATTTAAAATTCAACCACTAATGTTTTATTGATTACCTCCTCTTTTTTTAAGTTTTTATTTTCATAAATTTGACACATATATTTTTATATGTTTTTTTTCTCAACTAAATTCTCCATCAAATTTATTAAAGTTTGACCAAAATCAATTCAATTTTGACTTTTTATTAGCCAATCATATTGCTCGATTTCGCCTATGTGTCAAAATCGAGCTCTCCTATTGGTCCAATTTTTTTTCCCATAAGATTGTTTTGTCAAAAAAACTCCGAAATGATGTAATTCTTTTATTATATAAAAGATATAAAAGATTTAACTTTGATCATTATATTTAGTTATCGTATAAATTTTTACACAGGGCAATTCGCGCAAGCTCAACTGCGTACGACTGTGTATAACATATAAAACTTTACAAAAGATATTACTCCATTTTTCAGGATTAACATGGCGTGAATGACAGGATGAATTTTGAATATGATTACAAATGTTTTATATTTGTTACAAGTACAACATTATTGTTTGAATATGATTACAAATGTTTTATTATGTGACCAATCCCGAATTATTAAGAAACGTTCCAAATATATATAGCCAACCTTGAGACAGATATTTCATGCTAACTTAGTAGCTTATACAATATGCATAAAAAGTTATACACATATGATTAGATTAAAAGAACGCTATCTATAGCATCAATGAAGTACAAGTTTGTACGAAGATTCAAGTGTAAACATGACAATTTAGACAAAGACATCACTTGTTTTTTCAAGACTATTAGGATTTCCACCACACAACCTTTAGACAAAAGAATAATAAAGGTTCCACCAATTGGCTCTTATTTTCTTATATGGTTATAATGACACTTGATCTACAACCCCATTTGTACCAAGATTTGCAAACATATACCTAATAATCTTTCATATTCCAATCATCTTCTTTATCTTTTGATTTGATTTGATATGATAAAAGTGTGTAGATTAAGGTTGATGGTTATTTATATATCAATTAAGATTGTAATGACTTTTAAGTAATCTATTTTTTTTAACGGCCAGATAATTTTTAGTTTTGAGTTTTTGACATATGTCCCGAACAAAAATATATTGATAAAAGCTTCTTAATACTTGTGAAATGTATGTCAGAGTCGTGATTGTCTAAATTCTTATTATATGATCTTAGGGTTAAAAGCTTCGAAATTTAATTGTCGTATTTAAACTTATCACAAAAAGTACCCATGAGAGCCGATAGATTCTTACTAAATCATAGATTTTTAAAGTGAACAATGATCTCGTACGAGTTATCAAGGACACGAGTATGAAAACATGATTTGAAAAGTAGATAGGCTAAAAATAAAAAGTACTAGCCACGTTGTTCGGTGTTAAAACTGACGTCTAGCCCACGCTCTCGCGCTCTTGGACTTCCATAAGAGTACCTGGATGCATGAATTGAACATCCGACAATAATACCGCGATATACGAACGTGCCTATCATACTAATCTAACCTCCTATCTCTTATGTGACAAATAATGGTAGAACTTTGAAATAATCATCTTCTTGTAAAAAAAAAAATATTCAACTTTTCGTACATAGATTTGTCCTTGCATTTTCGGCGATGCATCCGAGCACTTGTAATGCATTATTATCAACCCACTAAAACTTTGTTTACTAGTATATAATTATACTTTTAGAAGTGATATTATAGTTTATGATATCTAGCAATAATGATAGTTGAAATGGTAAAAAGCTTTTTTTCTTTTAGAAATACATAGCTTAAATTTGACGAATATGTTTATCCCACTTGTAAACCAATGTGCTTAACATTACCACCAACAAGTGACGGTGATCAGTATGTGTAAGTGGGGCAGTCGCACAGGGCCACCATTTGTGTGAGGCATCCGATTTAGTATATGTCTATTACGAGTAGTATTTAAACATGTCTAACTTGAATTTTTATAGCATTTTCTAAATATTATGCGAGGAGCCTCCGATTTAGTATATGTCCATTAGTGTTTATACATGTCTAAGTATTTATGCTTTAAATTTTCCATAATAGTTAAGATTTCCGTTATTTACTGGGCCTCATTCGTAATTTCGCACCGAGTCATCCAAATCAATAAGACGGCCCTGCCACCAAGTGATATGTGGCAACCCTTTATAAGTCTATTTTACCACTTTCCAATTATCAGTTTGGATTAGATCACACAGCAATGGTATTTGTGATTGTCACGTATAGAACTTCCGGAAAACTAAAAAGGGTCAAATAATTTTGTCTTTTTCAAAATTTAGTTTTGAAACATATTTTGTGCAAGCAATGATAATATAAATGGTAAAATACAATAAAAATAGAAATAACGTTTTTATACATTAATTTGTATTAATAGACCTTGACAAATTGTAATATGTTGCGAATCCTAGTGGGGTGTAACATCAACACCAACTTAGAGTCGTTTATACAAAGTCAATAAGCATTATTAGCATTTCATAATGAGTGAGCTAATATTGCAATATATAGATGTTAGGAAACTGTAACATCGCTGTTATATATGTTAGGTTACCTCCATGTTGATTTACCCGTGTCACCGTTTCATCTTGTACTCAATGAAAACACGTATAGCAGTAACGAATAAATTTAATTATCTCATCATCAAAAGTTTATCGTCGACGAAAGATAAGAAAGAGGTAAACACGTATTGCAGTTACGGATAAATTTAATTATCTCATCGTTAAAAGTTTATCGTCGACGAAAGATAGAAAAAAGAAAGTGAAAGTAAGATCATGAACCAATTAAATTTGAACAATGCATCGTAACTAAGAGAAAGGTAGTTAAAGCTACAATGACATTATCTTTAGCCTTTTCTTAATGTTAGTGTTTAAGTTTTTGTTGATGTAACCCTCAGTTTGGTTATTAGTTTGATTATGTGACTTTCTGTTTAATATACTTCTTGGAACATTTACAAAGTGGAGTTCTGAATATGAATATTTGGAGAACAAAAAAGTAAAATTATACTGATTTGTTTATCCCCTCATATTTTATTTCATTTTTATACCTTTTTTCCATTTTATTATTCTAAACTCAAGAACACAATTAATAGTGGACATATTATATGGTTAACTCCGGATCCTCCAATAAATATGTGTGCACATATAGGAGTAAAAGTTATTGGAGTACGAGTTTGTAAGGTAAAAGCAACGTTTTGAAATTGAAAACCGGGTTCGAAATCGACCCGGTCGAGTTATCGGACACCGGATTAACCCAGTTTATAATTTATTATTTTTTTATTTTTTCGACCGGGTCAACCGGTTCGACCGCCGGGTCAACCCGGGTTTTTATTAAAAAAAATTGAAAAAACGAAACCCGGTCACCGGGTTTCGAGAACCGGGTTGACTCGGGTCACTCAAAACCCGGCGAGTCTAACCGGTTAACCCGGTTTTAGAAACCCGGGTTTTTTTACACGCTTTTTTGGCCGGAACCGGTCGAACCGGTTAACCCGGCCGGGTCGACCCGGGTTTCAAAACACGGGGTAAAAGAACAGTTATTACTAAATATGAGTATATAAGTAATATACATTTGTTATTGTTGAAGTAAAAACCCGCTAGCCGGCTCAAGCTTATGCGAGATCCTCCGGAATGCTCCTTGACACTGTTCCAAAGTACCTACATACAGGAAACACGCACGTTAGGTTCGCCTTGGGTTTTATCTTAAGACCAAGCTCTCGCGTATGAGTAAGTATTTGATGTGATCTGAAGGGTAAGATAATAAATGTGAGTAAATGATGTGTGTAAATGCTATGAGTAAAAGGTTAGTTGTTAATCATAAATGAGGTGGAGCTATTTATACTACCCTCACCTCGATACTGTATTGCATAGGGGACTAAGCAAGCTGACCTATGCCTAGCTTAGTAGATAGGCATCAGAATACGCATGGGACATAATCCCGTAAAATCCAGGAATGGCAGCGGTATGACGGTTTATGGGATTATCCATAAGATAAAAGATTGTTCTGGGTAAAAAGGAGGACCTTCAACGTCCTTCGGCAATAATCCTCCGTCAAGACTTTCCGGAGGGTAGCGTATCGTTCGGGCATGACATATTGTCCGGACACATACGCCAACAGTTATAGTAATTCATTATCCAATACCGTAATAATGTATCAATTACAAATTATGGAAGAACTTAGACTAATCGTAATCGAGGGTCGAATACTCGGTTGATCGAGCACATAGGATGCGTCCCCTCATTACATGGGGTTGGTCGTGGGTCTGTCGTGCTAGGGTCATGGTTTGCATAATTAGGTCGCGTTGGTCGACCAAGTCTTTTTGGTTTGTTTATGTGATTGTATTTTTAAAGAGCTATGCTACAACTATTAAATAAATAAATAAATAAATAATAAAATAAAATAAAAAATAAAAAATAAAATCATAAAAATGAGGTGTTATGTTTTGATTAGGTCAATCAAAGAGAAGAGAAAGAAATTATTGCAAAAGCAACCAATCAAAACATAACACCTCATTTTTTTTTATTTTTATTTTATTATTATTATTATTATTATTATTATTATTTTGATTCTAGCATAGCTTATGTTTAAATTATTTTTAAATGGTGCATGTTTTTTGTGATGAATGACGTCATTTTATTACACTAACTTGATCATATAAAAAGTCGTGTTGAAATGACGTTGATGTGACAATGATGACCGCGACCATTAGAAAGTGTTGAGATAAGATCACCTCATCGCAGACATCCAATAAAACCACCCACTATCCATTGTTTTCCCATGTGACGTTTGGTGCACCATCATGGACCCGCCCCTCTACTTCTTTCATCCGTACGTTGATCATACATAATATTTGCAGTTTGCTAACTTCATTTTTTTTTTTTATAGTAGGGTATTAGGATTTAAGGCCAGGAATGCAGTAGCATATTTTTAACTATTTTCAGACCCTCACAGGTGTTTGTTTAAGGTTAATCTTTAGCGTATGAACTTTCATGGTTTAAGTTTATTATTCATAACCCTACTTCTCGCTTTATTTTGTAATATGTGAACTTATATAAGTTCCTTATGTCATCGTAAGCTTATACTATATATAAATCCATAAGATTTAAAATAAGCCGAAACAATTCAGCTTTGATATATTTATCTAAATCAAACTAGACACGAAAGTCTCTCAATTACTTTCAAATCAAACAAAAGCAGTTTGCTCGCTCTAACATTGTGTTTTCAAGTTGAGTAATAGGAGGTAAACTAAATGAAAGTGATGTTGTGTTCTCAAGTTTTAGTTAGGAAAGTAAAATGAAAGTAAACTAGTGAAAATGATTGGATTTTATATTAAAAACTTTTACCCCACATTTGGGGTGAAAGACAACTTTACATCCTTTCTATTTCTTTTCTCCCTCTTAATTTACTTTACTTTCACTTCTTTCACCTTATTCTTTTCTTGAGAACATTAAAGGAGATGAATATTATCGAAAGGCAATTTAGTTTTACTATAACGTACATTCTATTATATAAGAAAAGCCATTCTATCTTTTGGTAAATGCTGGAAATTTCTATTAAATCAACGATCCATCAATCTAACGTGATGTTGTAACAGATAGTAGACAAGAAAGTTCCTTTATGGATTTTCATTACCATTTAGATCATGGACAATAAACATTTTATATACGTACGATCCATTGCTCATGTCAACAACTCTCTCTTCTTTGACTGTCGAATCGTTGCAGGAATCTTCAGCTTGATTGAAATAGGTGGGTTTTGGCCCCTTAAGAGCTTTTCCAGTAATTGAGGTCTCGATCTTTTTTGGGTTTTTGTATTGACTTAGGATCAAATAAGAAGAAACCTTATAATGAGAAGGATGAGAAATAACTACAACCTCATATTAGAGATGCATCGACTTGAATTAGATTCATACCTAATCTTTTAGATGCATCCTAATATATTTTCTACCAAAAATTTAGATGCATATACATATATTAGATGCATTTTAGCAAGTTAGGCAAATCCTATGTATTTTTCGTCCTCAGCGGGTCAAATTTGTTGCAATTACTACTATGCATTGTTTTCACTTTAAAATCACTTTCGAAACTAGTTGGGATGCATCTAAATGAATAGAGATGCATCTAATTCAAGTCGATCATCTCAAATATGTGGTTATAGTTATTTCTCATCCTTCTCATTATAAGTTTTCTTCTCACCGGATCCCTACCCTGTATTGTATTATCAGTTTGTTTTGTCCTTTTTTTTTCTTCCTGCGTGGAAGTTTTGTAGTTCTCTCGACCCCCTTGATTTGAGGGTGTTACGCTTTGTAATACATTTGGCCTCGATTTTCAAACAAAAAGATAAGTTTGCGTTGGATATATAAATGTTTGTTATACGGATTAAATATATATTTAATTTTAGAGATAGGTTATCAATACCCTTAAAATGATTGTATTATCTATCTAAATTTTTTATTTTATTTTATTTTATTTTTATAATTTTGTTTTTATTATAAAACTACGGAGCAGATTATAAAGAACAGAAAATATAAAGTTTGACGAGAAAAATACGGAACATAAACTGATAAAAAAAAAAAAGAAAAAATACTAAAAAAAAAACTATAAAAAACTTTCTTAGCTGTCATTTGGTTTCCTATTATAGCAAGTTTTTGCAAAGAAATTTTACACACACTTAGCAATAGTTTTTTGCGAGATTATAAAATTTAAAAGGGAAGAGGTGAGGGTGGGTGCATGGAGCATGAGCACCTTATTTGATTTGATAGAAAAATTAGGTCAGGGGAATAAGACCACTTGAGAATTAGAACGACTTACTTTTCTAATTAAATGTCATATGTGTTTGTTCTATTCACTTTATCTGAAATATTATTATACGGGGTATTTTCAATATATTTTTATTAAAAATCTTCTTAACAGTCGCATGTCGAAATAAATAAAAGATTTTAGTTTTCAAGAGTCTATGAATCTTCCTATAAGTTTAAACTAGAAAGCTTTTAATCACTACAAGATTCGAGCCTTTTAGGGACGATAAGAAATCGTATTTAAAAGCTAAAATGTCTTCTTTAAAAGTCTTTAGGGATGATATGTCGTCTTTAAAAGCGGCGTCACTAAATCCTGATCACTAAAGGTCTTTACCTGAAACCCGGTCAGTAATAACTTTTAACTAAATATTAAATTTTAATTAGAAAATCTTTTGAAACGACTGCATCATCACTAAAGGTTAAATCACCATAATTGACCCGGTTAATCACCATAATCACAATAGTTAGCCAGTTAATTAGGCTAGCACACCTTTAGAGACAACTCTATCGTCGCAAAAGGTTCGGCGCGAAAACGCAAATCAATTTGGCTTGTGTATTTTGTGTGGAGGGCCTTTAGAGACGACTTTGTCGTTGCTAAAAATACCGTTGAAAGTTAAAGTCAAACAAAACTGGTTTTTTGTCGTTTAGCAGCTTTTAGTGACGACTCGACGTCCTCTCTGAAAGTCTCATCGTTAAAGAGGTCAATTAATGTAGTGAATTAAGAAACATACAACACAGTTTTTCATTTTTATTCTAGTAAACCAGAAAATGGGTGACAAAATAGCTTAAACAAGAACCCCACAAAGTACAATAAACTGTACCGAAGTATCTAGATAAATAAAATGCTATCTTTTATTTTTCGTAACATTATAGATAAAAAGGACATTGATACATATTGGGACAACCTGAAACGGAAAGATGTACATTCTATTTGGACAAATGGATTATGTCAATATAAGTTTAGCGCCTTTTATATGTATCGAATTAAATGTTGTTTAGCATTGGTCACCCCAGAATGAAAAGCAATAATGCAGAGCAATCAAAATTCTTCCCCGCTGTATTATGATTACTTTCAAGACTCATATCGGATAGATTTTACTCCTTTACAGCTTTCATTTTATAAAGAAAATATCTTTCAATAATCTATATTATTGTACTTTTTTTTTTGAACGAAAAAGGCATAGTTTTGTACTTAAAAAAGAATTGATTTGCACACTTTCAAAATTGATTGGGACACTTTATTGGTGCATTAAATATATGTACAGTATTAATACTGTGCTTCAACTACTTGTATATATAGTGTCCTAATAACATTTTTGAGTGTGCGAATCACCTCCCTTTGTGAATGGATATCATGTTTATTACTCCGTAGAAGGTTTCCTAATTATATACGTAACACCAACATCAAGCTAAGACGTTTGAATTTAAGTCCACAATAAAGTGCATGAGATCAGTAATGAAGTCAAAAGCTTATGTGATGTACCCTTTTTTTTTATATATATTTGAAGCAATAGATGGCACTTGTCAACTTGATGCAGGATAAACGCGACATTCTTTAGAAATACGTTTAGTCATACGAGTTAAACGTTTCCTAATCAGAAATGATATTCCATTTTTCTTTCCAATCTTATACTTCGTATTACGTTTAAAACTAACTTTTTTCTAAATAAGGATGTAATAAATAGGCGTCTCCAATTATTTGTTGGAATAAGTATGTTTTTAACAAATTGTTCACATTGCTTATCATAGAATTGAATAGTCTTTCACGCACCAAATTATCAAAATATCATGAATGATAATAATACAAGAGATAGATTCACAATTATATTATAACCCAACTACCAAATTTTGTACTATTAATTAATACATGCGGTCGTTATCTCATCTATTTACATTGCCAAATTGCACAAGAAAGAAGAACAAAAATGTCACTGAACACTTAATAAGGATGTAATACTACTCGAATATTTTCCTAGCTCTAAAAATGTTCAGAACACTTGACTTAGGATCAAATGAGAAGAACTCTTAAAATGAGAAGGATGAGAAATAACTATAACCACATATTCGAGATGCATCGACTTGAATTAGATGCATCCCTAATCTTTTAGATGCACCATAATATATTTTCTAGCTAAAAATTAGATGCATATACATGTATTAAATGCATTTTAGCAAGTTAGGAAAATCCTATTTATTTTTTGTCCTCTGCGGGTCAAATTTGTTGCAAGTACTACTTTGCATCGTTTTCACTTCAAAATTACTTTTGAAACTAATTGGGATGCATCTAAATGAATAGAGATGCATCTAATTCAAGTCGACGCATCTCAAATATGTGGTTATAGTTATTTCTAATCCTTCTCATTATAAATTTTATTCTCACTGGATCCTTACCCCAGAACACTTAAACGATTTATATACAAGATTGATAAATAACTACGCAACGCATCTATGATAAATAACTATGCTACGCATCTATAATGTGAATGAGCATAGGTTTGTGATATATTCAACTAGTAATTCACAAGTGGGTCCTTTCCATTAGCATGAGAAAAAATCTTAAAAATATCTAAATGTGTATCATTTAGAAACAAATATCATATTACAAAATTTGTACAATTCCATTCTATTAAAATCAAATAGTAACAGAATAAAACGTTACCAAAGAAAATACAAACATATACTTATGATTTTGCCAATTGTCATATGAAGGTGACTTTTTAACTTAAAGTAATTGTTTAATGTAACAAAATAAAAAAAATAATAAAAAATGCAAGTGAGGAAGGAAGCAAAAAGGAATTTGAATAGTAGACAGCATGACCAATTTTCAGATTGATCACCGATTGTTGATTCTTATCCAGAAAACAGGAATGACTGTTTTGTAACTACAAGTCGACAAATTAAATATCCATCCAATTAAGTAAATGCTAATTCATAGAGCATCCAATTAACCGTTTGGATGCTTTGGAGGTTCAGAAAGATATGGTTTTTGGAAACAACAAAGTTTTTTTCTTTGGAAGTCCAATCGTAGCAAAAAGAATATGTTAGTAGTAAGATCGATTGTTTTAAAAATCCAATCCATCTTTTTTAATCTTTTCTAGCTTCTGGCTAGTTTTTCTTTCATTTAGTTGTTTAAAAAAAAAAATAAAAAAATAAAAAAATAAAAAAACCTTCGTGTATAAGCATTAAATATTTTTGCCAATCTTATCATTTATGTTTCTGCGTTGGAGATTATCAACATTTTTGTGAATGCTTAATAAGAATATTAACTAATGTGAACAAGAAATAAGAAGATGAATCACTACTTGGATTTATAAATTTTAATTTAATCAAACAAATATGTATAACATAAGTTTTGTATATGTACAAATGGGAATTAGCTAGTAGTATTTTAACAAAGAGTGGCATCTACTTGTGGTGGTGGTTTAGGAATCTTTTGGACATGTTGTATAACGACTTGTTCTTGTCTCGGAGGTTCACACGGACACGGCAATGCTATGAATCTTGCTACTCGATCTCCCGGCATTACGACTGGCAAACTTTCATTCGGCTTTTGCGCCTTTTCCTGTTCACAACAACAAATTCACATTTAGTATTTTGTAACAATGTAACTTTTTATTGTAACAACGAAAAAAGTAAGAAAAAATATTGTATTACTTTTTCGTGTCATAATCGTTCAACTTAGTTAAACGTAAAACTGTCATTTTTCTAAATTCGCTTTTTGAGTTACGCTTTTATGAACAAATACAAATACTGGTTACTAGTAAATTATATTTTGCATGTTTCAATCTAAATTTAACATACCGAGTAAGTAGGTTTAGGCTTTGTCGGTTCATGATCATGATCATGATCAAGACCATCTCCATCTGTGTAGGTGAACGAACCGCGAAGGTGACGAAGCTTGTCCCAATGATAACAACACGAAAATATACCACTTAGACTAAAAATCACGATCAATAACAAGGCCGTCCCAAGTGGAAATCCTAAAGTCGGACGAGACGACGAATCTGAGTGATGCAGGACTGGCGAATAACTCGGAGACTCCATTTGCTTTGTCTAAATGACAATAGTGTATGTTTGGTTTAGAGGTTGTATTAGTTTAGCCCTCTTGAAAGGTTAATACAAGTATGGGGAAAATGGTGGGAAAATATAAAAATGTGTATGAGAGGGTTTAGTGGGTTTGGGTGAATATTTATAAAGGAAAGTTGAGTTTGGTGTGTATACAGCTGTGTGTCCCCGCAATGGTACGGAGGAAGTGGGATGATGTTATCTTAAAATTACTAATTTATTGTCTGCTACTATTACAACTTGCTTATTTTTTTTTTTTTTTTTGGTAATATATGACATTTAATTCGTTTGATTATCACTTTTGGAGTTTAGGAGTATTGATTCCAGTTGGGTATCTTGAAGAAGCTTACATATGGGCTTCTTCTATTCGTGTGAATTTGTTTATGGAATGGAAAAGTTTTGGCTGACATTTCGTTAATAACAAGGAGAGTATTGTTTGGAATTTAATTAGAGTTTTGAAAATTCAAACAAATAAAGGAGAAAATCATGTCATCCAAAATTAACAAAACTCATAATAATTTAAAGACAATCATACGCAAGAAAACATGGAAAAAAGTGGAACATGGATCATGATCCCGACAACTGAGACAAAATTCGATGAAACCTCAAACCAAACATTTTCGGTCACACAATCAGGATAAGTGAAGACACGGTGCAACGTATAAATTTTTTCACATGAAAAACAATCACGATTGTAGAGTTGCTACAAAATAAAACTTCCTATCTACCCATGATATTTGAGCTTAAACAGAGTTGGACCATCAAAGCACTAAACTGCCATAGAATCATTAACACAAACCTTTGTTGCGATGACCCAAACAATGCCAGCGACACTTGCAATGACCATCTAAGCCACCATAACTTTAACTACGATTTCAAACTAAATAGTTACTCTCTTCGTCATGAAAAGCGTCCACAAAGAAATATGAACAAATTATGTTATGCGTAGTCGTTGCTAGTTTTTTATAGATTAAAAATATATTCATACTACAACACTTATACAAATTAGACATTGAGAATTATAGCAAAGTTTTGATTATATTTTAAAAAAATAAAAAATAAATAATAATAATAATAATAATATGAGTTTTTAATAAAGTGATGGTTAATAATAATAATAATAATAATAATAATAATAATAATAATAATAATATAAATATATAAAAGTTACTAATATTTTAAGACAAACATAAACATAAACACAATTACGAAATCTTTTAAGAAAAACATAAACATAGTTACTAATTTTTTAAGACAAACATAAACATAAACACAATTACGAAATTTTTTAAGAAAAACATAAACATAGTTACTAATTTTTTAAGACAAACATAAACAGAAACACAATTACGAAATTTTTTAAGAAAAACATAAACATAGTTACTAATTTTTTAAGACAAACATAAACATAAACACAATTACGAAATTTTTTAAGAAAAACATAAACATAGTTACTAATTTTTTAAGACAAACATAAACAGAAACACAATTACGAAATTTTTTAAGAAAAACATAAACATAGTTACTAATTTTTTAAGACAAACATAAACATAAACACAATTACGAAATTTTTTAAGAAAAACATAAACATAGTTACTAATTTTTTAAGACAAACATAAACA
>LBNU01026120.1:226400-246658 GCA_014162995.1 Artemisia annua
ATTTTTTTATAAAAATCGAGTTATGGTAGATTCACTAAATTTGTACGTAATATATAATTGAGTTTTACACATGACAACATCGAATTAAAGTTAAAAATCTATGGTGTTTGATACTTCTTGATTTCATCCTCAATATAAAGTCTTCTCAACGGATCAAAATTCATCCTTGGAGTCCTTTAATTTGTTAATGTTGCATGTGATACTTGAGATATTTTCATGATATTTATTTTATAACACGGAAGATAGGCAAAACATGATGTATAAATTACACGTGATTAGACAAAAAGTTCATAGTATTACCTTTTGCATGTTTGGCAAATTATTGACATAAAATAAATCACGAAAAAGAAAAAGAGAGATTTAATTACACTTTTTGTCAAAAATATCGTCGTAAAAAGCAAAAAACTTATCCTTACATTTTTTTTTTTGTCATTACAAATAGCCTTTTACTTACTTCACTTTTACCTACACTTTTAAGAGTAGAAAAAAAACACCAAAAAATCAAGTGACATGTTTTCCTAACTTTTGTATACCGTTTGCGACATTTTTTGACTTTTAATGACACTTTTTTGGTGTCACTAAGGACAATTTTTTTTATTTTATTTTTTTTATTATTTTTTTTGGGTAGACGTCGTTTGAGTGATGAAGATCCCTGATTATAATTCACTTGATTTACAATAAAATATCAGTAGTATAAAGTTTCAGTTGTTTAGATCAAATGAAATTTTGAAACGCGAGCCCAGGTTTTTGGAATATTGGCTCGATGGTTTTGCCAAACTGTCTTAAGTAGTTGTTTAACGTTTGGCTTGTTTCGAGCTTTTTATAGAATTTTTACATATACCCTGTAACCTTTCTTGATCGTTCAAAATTTCTTAATAAATCGACTCCGCATGTATATGTTAGTGTATGAAATTTTGCTCCAAATGAATTCTGTTGAGGAAGACAAGTCGTATCATGTTCATGAATCGCCATTAAAACTATTGGACCGGCCACCTAATTGTGGGTACGTTCCAGATCGACGCTTTGAATTAGGGGTCATGAGTATGGGCCGCGTACGTGTGAAGTTGAAAGGATATCGCTTGTGATTGTCTAAATAAATTGTGTATTAAGACGTAAGTGATCAATTAATGCACTTTCATAGCTTGTGATTGTCTAAATAAATTGTGTATTAAGACGTAAGTGATCAATTAATGCACTTTCATATACGAGTAGTATTTGTTGTAAGAAGAAACTTGAACATGAAAAATATTGATCTGATCAGAAAACACAAACTGAAAATATATAGAACCAACAACTTTCACCTAAAACAACAAAAAATGAATTCAAGGTTTGTTTTATTTATTATTCTTTGTAAATATTGTTGATTTATGTGTTTGTTTTCATGAATAAACAGAATATTATAACAATTATGAATAACAGACATATACACAAGAATATAAACAAGGGTATAACATGGTTCGGCCGATTATGGATTTTCAACAAATAATGTCTACGGGGATATATTTGTGTATTATTTAGCTGATAATTAAAAACACAGTAGATAATATAGTTATATACTTGTAAAACCCTACGGTTCGTTCGTTATGGAAGTCATATATATACAAGTATTCTGTTTTGGTACTGACGTTGGGCATTTATATTCTGTGGTCAAAATGTAGATATCTTTTGTTTGAGACGTATTATTGAGTTGTTAACCATCCAAGTTAGTAAATGACTTTTAAAAGAAGAAATAGAGTAAATGTAATGTTATGTTTTTCAAAACTCTTTCTTAAATCATCATTCTAGAAGACATATACGTGTGCCAAATTAAAAACATTTAGCATGTTGGTCAAGCTTTTACGCGTGACTGGAGAATATTACCAAGTGTCGATTACAAAAGGCCGCACATAATTAAGGTGTGTGTTTGTTTTAGGTTTTTTACGTTTTTCTTTTCTCTGTTTTATTAAAGGTTATCTTTTCATTTCCCTGCAGGAAGCGTGAAACTATACATGGGGCTTCATATCTTCATGTCTTGCTTAAAGAAGATATTTTTATATGAACATGTGAAGTTGGGATATTATGATGAAATGATAAAGGTTATTGTCTCTTAAAGAGAGCACACGTAACCAAAAACGAAAAAGTTAGGGAAGACCTTTCAATACAATACGGTCGTATATATGGATGCTATTTTAGATAGAGGTGTAAACGAGCTGAGCTTTATTGAGTCTTGAGCCCCTAAAATGAGCTCGAGCTTATAAAGAGCGGCTTGAATTATTGTCGAACTTTTCGAGATTTTAAGTAATATATATGTTTTTCTATATACGTTCATCGAACTTTTCGGGCTTATCTCGAGCTAAATTCAACTCTCATATATATTTTAATTTTAGTTATTATAAAACCACATCATTACAAATAAATAAATTTTTACAATCGTGCCAAGTAATTTAAACTTTCTCGAGCCGGAGCTCGAACTCCCCTCATAAAGGCTCGCCGAGCTATCAAGCTGAACATAATATTGTTGAGTCGAGTCGCTATGCTAAAATTTGACTTGATTTGACTCGTTTACGCCTATGGTTTCAGATAACCAAAGGAAAAAAAAATGATTTTTTGGTGAATCTATAGGCTTTTACATGCGTGAATTCACTATGAATAAGTAGCAAATTAAAGATGAACTACATCAGATAAGAAGAGAGAATACATGTACATAAGTATCTCTAAATATCGCTACTTGAGAATGAGGAACGACAACTAGTTTTTTTCCATCGGCTAACATATTAACGGCCTAGCAAGGAGCTAGGACAGAAAAACTTGCAATGAGTGCGATAAAGCATTACGAGATTTGCATAATCATATCTTTACTTGATATCATTATTACTATATAGAACTAAAATTTTCATTTCTACGGTAGAAGTTCTTAATCGACTTTTCAGCATATTATACGACACATATACAACGTTAATCGTTTTTTCATCATATTATACTGTTATCGTTAAACAATGCAACTAAAACTATACACGCGGATAAACAAAACAAACACACACAAATACCTACGCTAGAGTTATTTTTCGAATACTATGCACTGCTGCCAGTAGGCGCGGGCACTTACAGACACTCAACATCATCGATAAGGTTATCATTCATGAAAAACCTATAATTTATAGACATCGCTCGCCTAAAATTTAGTTGCACAGGTAACCGCCGCCGCAACGCGCGAATACCTGGCTAGTATTTCTAATAGGGTAATAACTTATACGGAGTATCACTTAATTTAAGATTAGAATTCTCTCACGTTCAAAATGAACATAATGAATAGTGTTTAGGTTGTTATAAGAGGGAACTGGGTCATCATTGTGAGACACTTATTTTGTTTTAAATCAAATCTTTCCTCACAAAAACCTTAATATATTTTTGGGTAAAGGGTTACTCCGGTAAATATATTAAAACCGAAAAAGTTAAGAACAAATTGAGTATGGCTGAAGTACCATATTAACCTCAAGCTAAGAAGCTTGATAAACACCTAAACCTAGTGCTTTTTTTGGGTAAAAGGGTTAATTCACCCCGGCAAAATTCATTACACCAAAAAGCGTTGAAGTACATAGGATGAGGGTGACTTCCCTCATCTCTGTCCCTGAGGACACTTACAGACTCTCATATAAGAATGACACTTCATTCTTATAACTTACATTGAAACATAAACTTACATTGAACATAAACTACAACGACTATAAATAAACACAAACTAAGTAGATAGTTCCTGGAATCTTCAAATCGTCATAGTAGTCCAAACTTCCATAATCATCTTCATATTCCCACAAGCCATGCTTCAAAAGAATCAGAATTAGAGCACCTATGTGACAACCAAGAGATGAACATACAATAGGGTCCAAACCCTAACATCCATCAAAAGAAATCAGCTTCGATCCCATACATAAAGTCAAGCCATAAAATGAAGATCGAACCACCCATAAACGATCCATAGCAAAGAGAATTACTATTGATCGAGTCAAGGATTTTTGAATAAGATACCCGAGAAACTTAACTTACATATACCAATCNCCCAATAATCAATCCACGAAACCCTAAAGATCGATACACTAAAAGAACGTCCAAAGAACGAATTAATAGAGATCCAATTATGGGATAAGGTTTCGTTGAAATCATCCCTTATATATAAAAAGAACCGACATAGGAAAATCAGAACCGACATATGAGAAGGATAATAGGGACGATTAAAAATCAAAACCCTAACAACAGATCATAAAATAACAATCGGTTAGGGTTAAGACCACATGATAGGGACGATTTCAGAATCACCACTACCCAGAATATAACGAATCAACTAAACCGATTGCATATCACTCAATAAAGAATGATAGAGAGGCGGAATAGAGATTGGATTTTTTGGCCGGAATAGAATGGGTAGGGCGGCCGGAAATCTCCCCTAGGGAGAGAGACTTTTAGGGTTTTCGTCCGTTTAAGTTCGCTTGGTTCGATAAACCTAGTGCTTATGACATGCTATAAGCACTTACAACTCTAGAAACAAAAGATGCACCTAGAAAAAATCAACTGAAACAAGCTAACCAGCAGGAACCGTGAAAGATGAACTTTCACCTGTATTTGGATTTGTAAATAAAGTTAGCCAATTCATCAAACACATTTTCAACATGTTCTTCATCTTCTTCTTCATCTTTCACCAATGCAGAATACGAATTAGATGTAGTAATATTACCTTCATTAAAGGAATTCCTAGTAGACTTCAACATAGACAACGATTTAGATGCATTACCCATAGTAGTAGCTCCCTTCTTAGGATCACTAGTTGCCGCCTTTGGAACATATCTGAACTGTTTAACTGAGGGACCAACAAACTGACTTCCATTAGTAGACTTGGCTTTACCTTTCTTCTTTTCCTTATCCACCATTTGGAAACTGTCATGATTCAGCACCATAGTAGAAGTAATAACATGTGGAGCTATAGGAGGACTCACCACTTGTTTAGGACATTGATCATGAATGTGACCAAATATCTTGCATATATTACACCTGGGAGGCCTCCATTCATATTCAACATGGACAATATCTTTATTAAAACCCTCCCCAGAAAGTGAAGGAAAACCAATAGTAACAACCTCCACAAGCTCAGCCTCAGAAATGACCTCATTAAGGCACCTAGTAGAACTACTCCTACCCCACGAATCCTTACACATAGAGCTCGTGTAAGAATCAAGCATAACAGGTTTGCCAATGAATATAGTAATCAAACTAATACCATCCTCTTCAAAAACTTGAATAGGAACATCATGCAATTTAACCCACACCGGGATGCGAGTCAATTCTTCCTTACACAACCTAGTATTTGTTGACTATTTCTTGAGAAGCGATAAAACCGAAGCCTTTAAAAAATTATGGGAGATTTACGTATCATCCATGGACCACTTTCCAAAACAGCTTCTAAACCAGCCTGTGTATCAAATTTAAAGAAAAAGAAGCCTTTGGAATTCGCCATAATCCTTTTCAGGCCATGTTTTGCCCAGTTATTTCTAGCATAGTATTCAACAACTAGAAACGCCATCCACTTTCTAATAAAATAGCCTTACAAGGTGTGTTCTAACCGATAACTAACCTTATCAACCACTTTGCGGGCAATAGAAATGTTAACACCTTAAAATATGGGTTCAGCAACCAGGGGACGATAATTAGTATCAATTTTCATATTGATACTAATTGATACTAGTTTTCATTTTGAATATTATAAGATCTTAATCCTTTAATTTAGTGTATGTAGAAGAATTATGTTTGTGTAAACTAATTTGGAATTTAGGTTTTGTAGTTGAACTCAGAAGCTTCATTATTATTATTATTATTATTTTTATTATTATTATTTTTTTAAGGAAGTATAGTTAGAATCTAACAACTGCTACTTAATGTCGTAGTTATTAGATTTGATGGAAACACGTTTAAACAAACCTAATTCAATTTCTGGTGTTGAAAATGACGTTGCTTATCATTATTATGCCAAAACACAGGAAGATGATAATGTATAAATTTCTTCAAAAGTGTATGATAACAGCTAAGATGATAATGGCACAACCATTGACCATTTTTGTGGGGGGCAAAAGCAATTATGGAAAGAAAATGACGAAAGTACATAGCCTTAATGAGGGTGGTAGTTTGTCGATCGATCATACATTAAACCACTTGAAGAACAGAGCTTTTACCCAAAGGGCGTTGGATCATCACAAGTGGAACAGAATATTGAAGATGACTAATCAAAATCAAATTGCAACAACATTAAATGAGTCGTGTCAACGTGACTCATTCAAAAGGAAATCGTGTTTTCATTGATCTCGTAGAGAAGGGACTCGATCAGTTACTATAGATAGCCAGTGAAGCATCTATAGATTACAAAATGAGTCCATCTTTGGTAGTAATTTCAAAGTCTATCAATCAGTTTGACATTTTTTTAGATAAAATACCATGATTAACTATCGTTTTCACTTCTATTTATTCCTTCTTCACTTCAAACCAAAACTATAATAAGTATAAGATATCAACATAACTTGTACCAATATCCGGAGGTGATAGCTAGACATGAGAATTCAAAGTCTCACTGAACAATGACATTTGAAATATATATTATAAAATGAAGAATATTACAACTTTGAGCAAACAATCTTAATTTTAAAAATTAGAAAAATATATGATAGTCAATCCATTTTCTTTTCGGTCCAATCACACTGGGCACATAGTTCACGAAAATCCAAAAGTATTAAAAAAAAAAAAAAAAAAAAAAAAAAAAAAAAAAAAAAAAACCTACAAACTGAGTACTAAAATGTAAATAACATATTTTCATACATTTTTTTGTAAGTTATTTTTACTCTGAATTGAGAACAATCATATACTTATTTCACAAGGGAATTTATGAATGCAATCTGCCCCATGGATTACTCTCAGACGGCTTGACGGTTTTAAGGGCTTCCCCAAACGGCGCTGTTACATTTAAAGCCACTTCCGAACGCTATTTGCCAAACTCTGTTACCGTTTCACAATACGCCTTTAGCCTCCGTATAAGCTAATTCATACCAGATCGAGCCTAGATGATGTATTCCAAATATATAACGTCATTCTAGAAGGCTCAACATGTTCCTTCTGAATAGCTGTAAATCTTTTCCTAGTCATCAATAACCGCACCTTCCACGAGCGTGGAGATCAAAAATGATCAAACGCAGTTTAAAATCTGGTATATATGGTTTGACTTAGTATTCGGGTTTGATAGCTTCTAGGCGATTAACTAAAGAAAAATAAAATTTGTTCGCTAATAGGTAGCACTAGCGGGCCTAATGTTGTGATGTTTGCTTTTAATGCTCCACCTGCAATTGCCATTAGGTCTTTAGAAAGTGTAACCCCGGTTATTCCACTTTCGTCCTGCTCTTGATACACGCATTTGAATGCAGTATCATCTGATCCACAATGAGTACGGACAGTATGAAGAAGTTTGTATTTAGCTCGGCGTTTATCTACGGACTTGTTTGATAATAGCACGGCAGCGCCACCAACTCTGAATAAACAGTTCGGTATCAACATTGATTTTCTGTTCCCGAAATACCTGAAAATTTATGTAGATACAGATAAGTATATACTAAACGATAATACTTTTACTAACAAAATAATATTGGAAAAAGTTCAACATACGTAAAGAAGGAGTAAAAGTAAAAATACAAAGTAAATATGATTTATACTTGTGTCTTTAGACATGTACCAAGTGAATAATCTAGCCGTTTTTATTTACTTTAGCGGCAACTAGTAAAATACAAAACTCCAAATATGACTTAAAAATTGGAGATTCTGCTAGTCAACAAACATATATTTCAAGTATTCGAAAGTATAAAAAGCGTACAGATTTTACTATTTTTATGGTATGAGGGACTAACCAATTTTGAGTTATGTTTTCCATGCTAACGACAACGGCGTATGTCTTACGGTGTACTTGCAACATATCTTTCGCTAAATCAATGGCGATCACACCAGCACTGCATCCCATACCACCAAGATTAAACGTTTTAATGTTCCCGCGAAGTTTATATTTGTTCACAATCATGGAAGATAAGGATGGAGTTGGATTGAAAAGACTACAATTCACGACCAATATCCCTATATCTTTCGGGTTAACATTTGTTGACTTGAACAAATTTTCAAGAGCGCCGAACATAACTTGTTCGGCCTCTTCTCTTGCGGTGGCCATAGAAGGTTCTGGTGGCACCTTGTGCAAGGCCGCCGGGAGATAAGTTTCTTCACCAAGGCCAGAGCGTTCAAGGATTTTTCTCTGAAAATCCAAGGCGGATTCATTGAATCCGCCATGGAGTTTTGAATGTTCCATGAAGACGTCGAATTTGACTTGTAAACTATCTGGTGGGCGATAGCAAGAGTAGTCAACAAGATAAACAGGTTTGGGTCGAGTCATGAGGTAAGTAGTGATTCCAAGCACGATAGCACCCGATAATGTCATGACGGTTATTAGGTTATATTGGAGTTGAATATACATTTGTTGGATATCCTCCAAGTTTAATCGTGAAGCATGGACTGCTATTAAGGCGACTATAGGGAATAGACAAAGGGTAAACATACGTGCCATGAGGTAGTGGTAGCCTAATTTGACATATTTTAGTTTGACACTATTGAGGAAATTAGGAAGTGGTGGTGGCTGTTGTCGAACTTCGACTGTTGTACCACCATTTGGGGTTGAGTTATGGTCTGAAGTGGTGGCCATTGGTGGTTGAAAGAAGTGAATTTGAATATAATTGAAGGTGCAATAGTAAATAATAATATTTGTGCAAGGGTGGGTGAAGATGTTATGGGTATATATAGAAGTTAGGAAATGGTAGAAATGGTAGCTATAACTATTGAATAAAAGTTGATACAACCATCAACTGCCAAATATACACATGTCATAAAATTAAATGTTTCTTCCGCAAGTTGTTATATTATTTTAGTTACTACTTATAATTTCTGTGTACGCGCGAGTTTTTTGTTTAAAGTTTTTTGAATGATATATTTTTATTTATTTCAAAACAAATAATTTAATCTTTATTTTGTTTGATTTATGAGTTTTAATTATAGTTTTTTTTATTATTAAAGATAATTATTTAAAAAGTTTAATTGCATCTTATCTATATTTTTTGTATTTACCTTCTACTTGTTTACCATATTAACAAAACGAATTTATAAATTTATAAATTAAAAAATAATAATTAAAATATTACCTAATAAGGAAATAATCTTTTTTAAACTCGGGATTTTGTTTTATTATATAAAAAAGATTACTTGTGATTACAAATATATATGTGGCCTAAAATAGAGAGTACTAGATATTCAAGAAGGTAAAGAGTTCGTTTAATCTCTCGTGATTAGTCAAGTTATCTCATATAAAATAAATTGGTCTTTATAAAATGACTCACTTTTAATTTAAAAGAAAGGACTTATTAATTTTAGTATAAGACAACATGACTAGTTATGTTAAACTTTAACATTTAATCAAAGAATCTCAATCCATGCAAATGACTAGTTATATGAAGGAGCGATATGAAAGAAAAATATAGGCAGTCACACATATATCTGAAATGGATGATGCTTTTATGGAAACACCTCTAATAAAAATATGCATAAGTAAGATTTATAAATCATATATACATATATAAGATTTCTGAATTATAAACACAGTATATGTAATCTTGAAAATATGTCCAAACATCTTTGAGATTTTCTCAAAAAGTTTATTTATGGGCAAACGTATAGTACATACCTGTTTCATGTTAGATAACAAGCCTTGCATTAGAGAGGCCATCGGCATTCCACATGATAGTTTGACTAACTGGTCTAGCCGATCATCAATGAATAGTCTTGACGATAAACCAGGATATTTTTAAGTGAAGTCGAAAGTCTGTTATGCTCTCGACTTACTTCGGTTAGTATTAGTGCATGGATCATATTTGGCCAAGATTGAGCAACTTTACATGCAGATAAAAATTTATTCTTTTCGCAGTTAGTTAAAGTGTGAATATGATTAATAATTATTAGGGAAATATGTTGCCTACATATTATTATACTATTTTACATATATCAGGAGGGAACATTTTGGTTTAAAAAGCATCTCTCTGAGAATAATTTTGCAAATAGTATCGAGAAGGATGACTTTGACGAAATAGGACGAATGAGAGAGATCAAATTAGTTATTTACACTATTATGCTATGTATTTATTTTTGTTTCTTTCAATTATTAATTGGCCTTAAAATCACATTATAATAACTATAATTATAACTATAATTAAAGCACACGGTATGGTAAGCCATAGGGAGTGTTATTGCCCATGGCACTAGCCGATAGGGTCTTCAAATAAGTGAATCATTCTTAATAAGATTTAACATTTTTGAATTCATAACTACGAGGTTATCCCCCCACTTGAAATGAACCATGTATGAGGAATGCGGGGGGTCTTCAACGATCTTCAAAATATGAGTCTTCCATGAAAGTGTAATTCCCGAACCTCTCAACTTGGACGAAAGACTTAGGCAAACGGCAATTTCCCAACCATAGACTAAAGACTACACGGTAGGCTAATGCGATCTGGTGTAAACGAAACAACATATAATTGAGTTAAGAAACGAAATATAGGCTCGGAAGGGTGTACCTAATGGTATCTTGCACTAAAGGTGAGTGCAACAAAAGGGTTTATCATGGGAGGTCGACAGGTCGAGGTGACTAGTTGATAAACACACACAATTTAACACATATGGGATGTTTTGATGTAAATCCTAAAATATTGCCTTCTCGAACTATCAATCCCAAATGCACCAAGAAAACTCAATGCACTACTCGTCTATGGTCTCGAAATGATATAAAGGCCAAGTTCTAAAGTATACAATATTACCGACATACTCAATATTTGGTGGTTTAAGTCATATGAGAAAATGGATATTAGGCTATACCTCACCAAGGGAATCAAGGGTTGTTGTGCGCTCGGCAAAGATATACTCTAGTTAGGTTAAAAAAACACGTCATTTTTTTTTCAAAAATGGTATAATTTTTTAAAATAAACTAGAAAAATGAGGGCAAACAAAGTCAAGTGACAATTCTACTCCCGTCCCCCCACTTAAATTGTACAATGCCCTTATTGCACGCAAAAATTGAAAATAAAGAGAGATAAGTTGAATTAGAACAAGAACTCTCCTGAAATTTGCTCTAAAATGATAGAAAGAACACGTGAAAAAGACGTGCCTTGACTTCACCTCCATGAGCAAATTTCAAATCCCTGAAATCATACCTCTATCAAAGCATAATTCTAGAAAAAGTATACAAAAATAAAAATAAAAACAAATAAAAACCTAACTCATTTTCATACGAATCACGGTTGCATTTAGCATATGCAACAAGCATTTTGAACCACTCGTTGTCCCGAGTGGACGAGTGTAGTCTCGTGGGGGTTTACAGGGAACACACCCACAAAGTTTATTTAGATACTAATACATGGTTATGGAATACGAGTTATTTGAAAAATGGATTTTGCTACAAGAGGAATTTACAGCGTAACCTCATTAACTGAGCTACACCGTAAAAGAGATTATCTGACGTTTTTGCTGTAGTTTGGGTAAGGTTATGGCATAACCTATTCGACAGGCTTACGCCGTAGAAACTTTCTGATGTCGTTTTCCCAAAACTGTTTTTGTACTTTAATAGTATTTTTTTTTCAACTTATATTTTTCTATTTTTTTTTCACATAATACATATATATTTTTTTTACATACTTAATCTTTTTAACCTTATACATCATCTCTTTAAACTTATACCAGTCATCACACACACACTCTTTTCTTCCTACGTCATCTTTTTCAATTCTTCCCCAATTATCCTAGTATCAAATATTTTCAATATGCAATCCAAGACTAATCCGTCGGCCAAATGTCTAAAGGTAAACATATTTATATCTTTTTATACTTAATTTTAAGGTTAATTAGTTAAAAATCTAATTTTTTTTAAAAGCCATTTATGCAACTGGTAGGGGTAGTTTAGGAAACAGTAGAGTCAAAAGAGGTGGTGGTAGGGGAAACATGTGAGCAAACACTAGAGGGATCATTTGATCAAAAGATAGATGATGAACATGAAACTAAAGTTCCTGGATGTTTACTGAGGAACAGGAACATCAACTAAAATTAGACAAAGACGCATTAAGAGAAACATTAGAAGAAGAGGCAAAGGCTGAAAAAGAGTTGGAGGAAAGAATTAGGCAAGAACGAGAGTATGAGGAGATGTTGTTGTTGGAATTTGGGGTGATCGAGTCTGATTATAAATCAGATTAATCTGTAATTTATGTTTCAGGAGCAGTTGAAATATATACACTTCACTTATTATGTGTTTATTTTTAGCATTAACAAACAATGTTCTTATGTTTCATTTACAAGTGGAAGTGAAATCAAATGAAAGAAAAGAAAAAAGTTTATGTTATCAGAATTTTTGGGAGAAGGAGGAAAGTCAAATGGAGCTAAACATTTTTGGTCTAATTTTTTCCCGCACAAATGTTATACTACCAAATTGTCCTACTATTGTGTATGTACATGAACATATTATGAGGTTAACATAGTGAAAGTGATAGATTCTTTCTTTCTTTCCTTTTCAGTTTTATCCAACTTGATGAACAAGTATATAGAAGCTAACATGTTGTCCTCTTCTTTCATTTTTGCTACTTCTCTTTTAATACAAATTTTTTTCTATCCATTAAAAAGTTAAAAACAAAAACAGTGCTAAATATACAGTAAAAGGGAAAAAAGGTTGAAATCTACAAAAGTCTTAAATAAAGATGGTACAACTTTGCCTAATTTCAAAACAAAAAAATGAAAAAAAAATGAAGATGGTACTACAAGTTACCAAGTCGATGACACGACCCCTCTTTTACTTCTCCAAAGCTTCCGTGATATGTTTGTAGATATAAGACAAAAGTAAAGTTATAAAATACACCAACATGTACCTCACTTTTTGCTCAGATCATAAAAGGCTTTGGTATACAACCACTTTAGTCAAAATACAACTATTTAAGTTTTAACATATTCATGTTTAGTACCAAACATAAGCAGGAATAAAAATTTTGTAAATTCACACAAAACCGTAAAAACTTATACTAAGAGCACCCCCAACAATAACTCAGGTTATACAATAATTCAGCGCCACGTCAGCTTTAACACAATAACTCAACACGATAACTCAACACAATAACTCAACACCCACAACAATAACTCAGCAATAACTCAGCTTTAACACATTAACTTCAATTATTTTCACATTCACCTCCTAAACTAAAACCAACAATTCATTTAATAAACCACATAACATTAAAACTTAAAAACTTACAATACGAAATATGAAATAATAAGAACAACGATTACAAAACATAGGAAATTAAAACAAACGAATTACAACTACTTATTCATCGTCTTCGGAATATTCTTCTTCGCGTTGTTGTTGGTGTTGAAGAAGTTTCTACCAAACATGCTCCATGAGGTCTCATTGTAGTCGAGTATGCGTTACTGCGTCGCGCATTTCCCTTGTCTTGCGCATCTGCGTATCACACCTATCGATCCACCTTTGTTGACTCAAATTTGGGGCCGGATCCACCCACATTCTGCCATACTCACGGAGCGTAAACTTTTGATCTTTTAGGATCATGTTATGCAAAATAATGCATGTATACATGATTCGTCGTATCTTGGCAATTTCCCATTGTCCTGCCGGTTGTTGTAGTATACCCCAACGTCCTTGGAGCACACCAAAAGCACGTTCGCTATCCTTGCGCGCACTTTCTTGCTTTCTTTTAAAGTAACTATCTTTCTCGTCAGTGGTGGCCGAGAAGGATTTGACGAAAGTTGACCACTGCGGGTAAATTCCGTCAGCCAAGTAATACCCCTGTTCATATCTTTTTCCATTTACCGTGTAGGGTGCCCTTGGAGATTCATTAGCAAGGATGTTGTCGAACAAGTTAGAGTTATCTAAAACATTAATATCATTATTGGCCCCTGCCATACCAAAAAATGCATGCCAAATCCACAAATCTTGTGAAGCAACAGCTTCAAGCATTAACGTTGGGTATCTTTTATCACCCCTACCAAATTGCCCCTGCCAAGCCACCGGACAATTTTTCCACGCCCAATGCATGCAATCAATGCTACCAAGCATACCCGGAAAACCATGTTGACGTTCATGCAATTCGTAAATACGTTGAATGTCGGACAATGTTGGTGCTCTTAAAAACTCATGCATATACAAATCCATAACACACATGTTAAAATTATCTAGACAAAGACGTGATGTAGACTCACCAATTTGCAGATACTCATCAAACGCATCTGGGGCGGTGCCGTATGCCAGTTGGCGTATTGCAGACGTACACTTCATTAGTGCACTAATACTCCCTCGACCCGTGCAATCGGGTCCTAACTTAAAGAATTTAAAGTGATCTGGAATATCATCGGATTCGTAAGATTCAATACCTTTGAATATTTGTAGAAATAGTTTCCGGCTCATACGAAACCTCCTACGGAATTTACCGTGCGTATACTTGCAACCTTGAACGAAATAGTCATTTTTCAAACGTTCCTCAGCAACCTCACGTTCACGATATATGTGAGTACGGTGGATAGAGGATTGAGCTTCTTCTTCTTCTTCTTCTTCTTCTTCTTGTTGTATGCGCTGATGTAACTCGAACGCATTAACCATAAACTGTATGTCTTCTTCGTCATCGATGTCTGACCAACTCGGACCAAATTCGTTATTTTGATTTGGATCCATTATGAGTGAATAATGTTTTTTTCTTATATAGGGAGTGTAAAGAGTGGAGAATTAGTAGTAGATAGTATGGAAAATATGTATGTGTTTAGTTGGTATTTATAGGTGTGTTTATTTGATTTTTTTTTTTTTTTTTTTTTTTGAAAATACAAGTTTTAGCCGTTTGAAAAAAGGGGGTGAAAGTGAATTTTTTTTAAACGGTAACAAAAGTATCCGTTATAGGGGGTGAAATGATTTTTTTTTAACAGCCCTTAACGCAGGTTTAGTGGGTTAACGCGCGTTATTGGGTCTTTAACGCAGGTCTTGCGTTAACGTTGCGTCTGCTCTAACACATAAGTCACATTTTGATTTTTTTTTGTTCTAAAATTATTCTTTAAATATAACTTTGGGGACTAAAGATATAATATAAACAAGATTTTAATGATCACCCATTGTCTTATCAAAAAGCGTAGCCGTTTATCTTAATTGCATATCTCGATAACTATCAGGATGTTAATGTTTTGGGTGCGTTTTTAGATAGTATCTAGTTTATAAACCCACTTAACGCATTTCATCACTCCCATTATTCTTTTAACAATTTTACTAAAACCTAAATTTCATCCAATTAGCAAAAATGGCTCCCAAACGTGTACGTGCATGCAACATACAAAACCAACTGGCAACTGCTTCAGGTTCGTCAGTGATCCTTCGCATTCAAAGGGATATTGATCACCAATGGATTTGTCGTTCTTAAATGCCGAACCTCTTCCAAGAGCTCTTGAACAATGCCGGTAAAAGGCAAGAGCTTTTATATAGATGGTGCTTTTGGACTCTTGTAGCTTGCTTATATCTTATTCCCTTTGTATCATTCGAACCTAGCTGTGAAATAGACTTAACAAGAATAACCTTTTTCGGATATATCCCATTAGTAAGATAATATCCCCATCTATAATTCACATCGTTAGCCACAAATGGAACATCTGGTGCTTTCCCGACTTTGATATCGTTTAAAAGAGGCGATTGACATATACTGTTGATGTCATTGTTCGACCCTGTAAAACCAAAGAACGCATGCCAAATCCATATCTCTTGTGGGGCAACCGCTTTTAATAAAATGAATGGATCTGACCCTGAATAACTCTTAAAAAATTAACCATGAAGTCCAGTTGGGCATTGAGCCCATGGCCATTTCGTAAAGTCAATACTTCCTACCATCCCAGGAAACCCATGTTTCTCCTTGTGAAAAGCATAGTGTTTTTCGACATCTGTTTGTGTAGGCTTTCGCAAATACTCCTGGTCATATAACTCCATAACCCTATTACAGAAAGCAACGTGAGAATCACGAGTAGTTTTATCACAAATTTGTATATATTCGTCTAGAGCATCTAGAATGGCGTCGTATGCTAATTGACGAATTGCAAAGGTACATTTCAACAATGGGGAAATGTTAATTTTCCTGTACAATCATAATTTTGTTGAAAATATGGGTAGTTATCAGTTAATTCACGAACAATGAGTGTGAATAGTGGTCGACTCATTTGGAATCGCTTACGGAATAAGTAGTCGTTGTACAATGGTTCTTCAGCGATGTAAGCCGCCTTAGATGATCATGAGCATCGTGATGATCTTTGTCAATCGGGTTTCGTGGGTTTATTAGGATTCTAGAAGTGGAAGCTTGAATAAGCAAAATGGCGTCTTTAAAAAACTCGAAGGCTAGACTATTAACTTCCGCTTCTTCATCTGTATCACTGAAAAAAATTTGATTGACATTCATTTGTTTAATTTGATAAATTAAAGTGGGTATATAAAAATGGATTCGAGATGAAAGTGTATATAAAAATGGAGAAGTGCTAGCGTATTTATAATGTAAAAGTTTAGACTTTTAATAACCCAACGTCTAGCCCAACTACTAGGTTTCTTCACAACTGTCTCCCAATTCTTTCGGTCGCTTGAAAGACCAAAACATTAAAAATTTAAGAGGGGGAAACGTCTGGTTGGTCTCCGTAGGGGGGGGGGGGACATTTAAGAGGGGGAAACATTGTTTGGAGGTGTTGGATTTACTTTAGGGGACTCAAAGTAAAAAATAAGTGTTTGGTTAAAATTTAAATCTAGATATTTGGGCATGAAACTCAGATATTTGCTTTTATAGAAACCAACACAAATAGCTGTGATTTGAAAACAAAGTGGGATCATCCTTTTTGTTAAGTCTATCTCTCTCTTCTTTTCAAAGAAAACAAAAAATATTTTGAACTTGTGAAATTATTTACTTATAAATTAATATATTTTCTCTCTCTTACAGTGAAATCAAACGTAAATCTAAATTTAAATTTTAATCATAAACCCGCCTACAAACCAAATGGACCCTTAGTGTATTTTGCTCACGTACTCTTATATTTTGTAACGTCTATTGACATCTAATGGTAAAATGGTCATTTTACATGAGCAAAATACGTCAAAGTGACGAAATTCAAAAGTTTAAGGCAACAGTTGAAAACTTTTTTGTTGAGTGATTAAAAGTGAAAAAGTTGACAAGTTAGATACATATATAAATGATTATTTTATTTTTCAATTCAAAACTAATATTTAATTAATAAATCCCATATTGTTCAATTATACACTCATTCAGTCTCATGTTTATTATCTATATTTTCATTTTGGAGTATTCCAAATTAATTGTTCACTTCCAAAAATAAATAGATAATTTATTAATTTAGTTCAAACTTACCATATGACCCTCACTTGGGTTATTATTATAAACATTAAATAAGTTTTAGATTAATTAAATAAGGGTAAAAATGTCATTATGCAAAACCAAAGAAAGAGAAAATTGTAATGATATACTTTTCTTAAACTGTTTGTTTTTGTCTGTGAACAATTATTTTGAAACGAGGAGAGTATATGACTTATATATGCTCATGTTAATTTATAATGAAGTTAGATTCTCCTTGACATAAAATTTTGATTCCGCCCCTAGTAGAAATGTACCTACGTATGTAGGTACGCGTTGAGACTAAGGAAAAAAGTCTACTCGGCATGAAGTCATAAATGGTCGACTATTTGACTTTAGTCATGCACGGTTGTATTGTTGCTACATATTTATGCAACACTTATTTCGTCATATTACTAGAGATTTGTAATAAGATAATTACAGTTTGAAGATGCTATGAAAGTAAAGAAATGTAAATTATTTTTTCTAACCGAGATTTGTAAAGTAAGATACTATATGTCTATATATAGTTTCATATCGTTAACTGCTGACAATATATATACAAATTCAGATTATATAAACGTTATGCAGAAAAATTATTAAATGAGATGGAAGAATCAAACATCATGACGTAGAAGCTCACATTAAATTCGGTTGATAGGCAACCGTTTGTTTGTTGTTTGGAAGACTTATATTTTTACGAAGGGGAAAAAAAAAATAAATAAATAAATAAAAAAATAAAAAAAAATAAAAAAATGTTTTGCTTAAAAAGTTGTTATTCTAATATGGGTTTTGCTAAACAATGCCCACTAGGCAATGTTTAGTATAAAAATAAAAGAAAACTTGGACTTTGTTAAATAAAAATGAGATATATTTAAGTTAATTTTTATGTTCATTTATTGTGCATTAAATACATAATTACTTTAAATATGGAAAAATCAGATTGATTAATGTACCTTAAGCATTGCCCAATGGGCAGTGTTTAGCAAAACCCTATATACAGGAAGTGATTGACACACTTTATGTTTTTATTATGCAAGCACTTAAAGCAGATTACACCATATGTATAGTATAACACTATATTTGGTACTTTTTTAACATTATTATTCATTGCACTAAGATAGTGTCAATGTTTATTGCATATACTGAAGGAGATTTATTTTACTTTTGACACTATTTTTAGTGCAAAAAAATACACTTACCGTCTATATTGGAGATACTCTTTATATGCTAAGTGTTATGGTCATCAAACACATTACTTTCACGTCAGAGTTACATCACTATTTAGCCTACTACCAAATCTATCTTTTTTTTGGGTAAAGGTGAGTAATCCTGCACCCTGGTAAATATATTAAAACCAAAACGTTTAAGTACAAATGGAATGTGGCTGAAATACCACATTAACCTCAAGCTATAACAGCTTGATAAACAACTACCCTAGAGCTTAAGACATGCCAAAAGCTCATAACAACTCTAGAATCAAAAGAAACTAGAAAACACAAAAATAAACCAATCTAACCAGCAGCATGGGTGAAAGATGAACTTCCACCCTTATCAACGTCAGGGAATAAGTTAGCTTTAATGAATTCACTACATATTTGCTAAATATTTGACAAATAAAGTTTGTTATATAAAAAACTTGTAAATATTAAAAGGTTTAAGGTTGAAAAGGTAAGTTGTAATAGTCGAAAGCGATGGGTGCTTTTCTTTTGTAATATATCGCTGCACCAAAGCAACGAATTGTTTTTTTTTTTGTTTTTTTTTTACTCAAGTGGGTCCCAGAACTATTGTAACTCGCTGCAACTTTTATGTGAAATGCTTTTTTTTCTTTCTTTTAGTTTTTGGATTAACGAGAGTGCGACACGTGTACATATTTACTTCGCTGCACAGTTGCAGAGAAATTGGAGGCCTTTTTGGGAATGAAAAAAAACGCACCCTCTGCGAGGCAACCTGTTTTGACAGGCGCCTCTGCAGTAATTTTCGCCTTCTCCAAAGCTTCCGTGATATGTTTGTAGATATAAGACAAAAGTAAAGTTATAAAATACACCAACATGTACCTCACTTTTTGCTCAGATCATAAAAGGCTTTGGTATACAACCACTTTAGTCAAAATACAACTATTTAAGTTTTAACATATTCATGTTTAGTCCCAAACATAAGCAGGAATAAAAATTCTGTAAATACACACAAAACCGTAAAAACTTATACTAAGAGCACCTCAAACAATAACTCAGGTTATACAATAACTCAGCGCCACGTTAGCGCCACGTCAACTTTAACACAATAACTCAACACCCACAACAATAACTCAGCAATAACTC
This sequence comes from Artemisia annua, assembly GCA_014162995.1. NCBI lineage: Eukaryota > Viridiplantae > Streptophyta > Magnoliopsida > Asterales > Asteraceae > Artemisia > Artemisia annua. The sequence goes on from LBNU01026120.1 coordinate 246,214, forward strand.
AGCTTTAACACATTAACTTCAATTATTTTCATATTCACCCCCTAAACTAAAACCAACAATTCATTTAATAAACCACATAACATTAAAACTTAAAAACTTACAATACGAAATATGAAATAATAAGAACAACGATTACAAAACATAGGAAATTAAAACAAATGAATTACAACTACTTATTCATCGTCTTCGGAATATTCTTCTTCGCGTTGTTGTTGGTGTTGAAGACGTTTCTGCCAAACATGCTCCATGAGGTCTCGTTGTAGTCGAGTATGCGTTACTGCGTCGCGCATTTCCCTTGTCTTGCGCATCTGCGTATCACACCTATCGATCCACCTTTGTTGACTCAAATTTGGGGCCGGATCCACCCACATTCTGCCATACTCACGGAGTGTAAACTTTTGATCTTTTAGGATCATGTTATGCAAAATAATGCATGTATACATGA
>LBNU01026121.1:7092-18104 GCA_014162995.1 Artemisia annua
TACTCAGGTGACATGCATTTGGACCTTCATGGAGTCGAGGAGTCGACGCGTCTCACTCTTTTACTTCATTGCACTTATGTATCGTTCGATCTTGTCGTACTTGTTTTCAATAAATTTGTAAAACCTTATGGGACCTATGTTTGTAAACTCTGTATGTTTTAAATAAATGATCAAACGTTGTATTTTACAAAACGACACTTTAGGTCGTTCAATATAACCTTGTATGAGATGCCATGATCGTTACACCCAGGTATTCAATTCCGCTGCCATATAACAGGTAAAATGGGGTGTGACAATTTACATGCATGATTCAGGTATAGACTTAATAATTGGAAACAATTTTTTAAAGTTATATCAACCATTTACAAACCGACAAGACAATTACTATTAAACATATTAAAACAGGAAAATTCCTATCAACACCTATAGTCACGCAAACGGAATATATACGAATGGTAACACAAAATATAAAATTTCAAATAGAAATAATGCTAGTAATGAAAAAGGAACACATTAAAGAAGTATGCAGTGAAGATCCACTGGATAACATAAATACTAATAATCAATTAGTTTCAATAAAGCTAAAAGATCCATTAACAGAAATTAATATACCTAATAGAATACCTTATAGTATTAAAGAAGTTAAAGAATTTAAAAAAGAGTGTCAACAATTATTAAGCAAAGGAATAATAAGAGAGGGTTCAAATCCTCACTCAGCACCAGCATTTTATGTTGAAAATAAAAATGAAATAAAAAGAGGAAAAAGACGAATGGTCATAAATTATAAAAAAAATGAATGAAGCAACTATAGGAGATTCCTATAAACTGTCAAGAAAAGATTATATTCTGGAAAAAATTAAGGAAATACATATTTTAGCACACTCGATGCTAAATCTTGATATTGGCAATTAAGAATTGATGAATCAACTAAACCACTAACAGCGTTTTCATGTCCCCCACAAAAACATTATGAGTGGAATATATTACATTTTGGTTTAAAACAGGCACCATCAATTTATCAACGATTTATGGATAATAATTTGCAAGGTTTAGAAAATATATGTTTAGCATTCATTGACGATATTATTCTTTTTACTAAAGGAGACGAGCAAGAACATATGAAAGCGGTACCAATCGTTTTACAAAGAATAAAAGAAAAAGGATTAGTTTTGTCTCAAAAGAAGTCTAAACTACTTCAAAGTGAAGTAGAATATTCAGGATTAAAAATAACTAAGGACGAAACAATTTCTTTAACAAGCAATACACAGGAAAATTTTTTTCCAGATAAATTAGAAAATCGAAAACAAATTCAAAGATTTTTAAGATGTTTGAATTATATAGCTGAACAAGGATTTTTAAAGAATTTAGCCAAAGAAAGAAAAGTTTTACAATAAAAAAAGATTTTAGAAAAAGTACGTTTGGAATGGACACCATCCGATACTCAACTTGTACAACAAATTAAAACAACTATAAAATGTTTACCGGAATTATATAACCCGGAAACAGGATATTTTTTGATAGTTGAAACAAATGTATCAGACGACACTTGGGCGGGATGCTTGAAGGCTATTCAGAATAGAAAGCAGCTACTAGGATTAGACATTGATGGAAATCCAATTCCTCAAACTAATTCAGATATACAAACATCAGAATTAGCTCTCTTGAGCAATGACAAATCTGTTAATTCAGAAATACATACATCTGATTTAAAAATAGAAAAGTACAAATCTAAATTATGCAAATATATTTCTGGAATGTTCTCACAAGTCGAACAGAAATATAGTACTCATGAAAAAGAAACACTCGCGTGTTTGAGAACTATAAAAAAATGGAAAATTGATTTATTACAAACAAGATTTGAAATACGAACGGACTCAAAGTATGTAACAGGTTTTTGGAGGTATAAGTTACACAAAGATTATTGTAGAGGTCGACTGATTCGCTGGTAGCTACAGCTACACCAATTCCATCCTTTCATCAAGTATATAAAGGGTGACAATAACACATTTGCAGACACACTCACCCGAGAATGGAAAGCATAACAAAGCAAATCAAGCATCAACTACAACAAAAAGGAGAGCAACGAATCTCTTTAGAAAAACAACTAGCCATCATAATAAAAGAAGAAAATGAATTATTTAATTCATTACAATTCTTAACCCAAACATCAAGTTCAGGATCAGCATCAGAATCAATTGGAAGACCATCACCATCAAAACCATCATCGTCAAAACAATCAATGTCAGGCTCAACCAAAAAAGTAACACCATCCACCTCAAAAACACAAGCATCATATTCACCCCAACCCGAAAAAAGTGAATTCACAAAAATGGAAGAAGATGTCGAAGAGATAATACAACAATCAAGCATCGGCAAGCAAAAGTGGTACGCTATTTTAACGGACCATTTAGAGACGTTTAACGTGATTGGGCGATTGCGAGCTCTCACATAGTGGGACAAAATGTTACCCACAAAAGCTACCCAACCAAAGAGGCAGCAGCAATCGCACTAAAGGAGTCATACAAAACAGTGGCTACTGAAGAAGTTCAGAAATCTCAAAGGTTTACCTCTCTAAATTAGAATCTAGCAGAACAGATAGCCAAAATAAATGCAGCAAAAAGAATAAAAGCATCCCAACCACGAGGGAGAGGGAAGAAATGAAGAAACCAACAACTAAGAAATTCCAAAAATTTTGGGATAGCCTCATCAATTACAACGAAACACATACAACCATGTCTTTCTATCCAGTAAAACAGCGAATAGGTCCGAGGGCCGTCTTTTTTCCAGAAGTAGCACCAATAGACATTTACAATTATTTTGTTCATGGTTTATTGGACACATTATACATTGGTGGATTGATAACGCTCAAAGTTAACATGTTTTTAGTAGTGTTATTGTTGGTTTTATGTATGGAAATTGGTCATATTTGTGTATATTTGTTACTTAATCGTGGAAAAATGCTTATGCATGCAAATATAGCCAAAGAAAGGTAAAAGTGATGAAAAGATAAAGAAATGAAGTGATCATGCACATTTGGAGAGTTTCAAGAAGATCAAGAAAGAAAGAAACCATGCATGGAAGAAAGGATTTGATATAGACAAGATTTCTATACATATTTATCAAGAAAATATCAAGTTCTAATGAATAAAGTCAAGCCACGAAGAAAGACAACGCATGCAACGTGAAACGTCGAAGAAAATACAAAGTTATAGTTTCCAGACAGCGTCCAACCGATCGGATGCAACCCGCATCCGATTCGGTTGGAGAATTCCCAAGATGTACCATCCGATCGGTTGGAGAGAAACCGATCGGATGGAGATGACTGCTGTTACAAGTTTCTCATTTATGGCCGAATTTACTCCCCATAATCATATGTGGCTGATCATTTCTGCTTAATAACTCTAGGAGGACGTTTTTTACTTGAAGCATAAGTGTCTTATGCTATATAATGACAACTTGAGGTCTAGATTACTTGTACCATCCTAAATCTAGTAAAGTGTTACACCAAGTACTTACTAGACCATCTTATATTGCCTGAAAAAGTTTACTAAGTGTGGTGAAAACTTCCAGAAAGTGTTGAGTTTGAGTCTCAAGCCTTGGTTCGAGTTTGGAGTTGTTTACTTACGTTAGTGAGCAATTGGAGGAGTGTGGTTGCTATAGTTCCACAAGTTTAATCATTGTAATTTTCAAGCTAGGTACACCTTGATACTTATTATGAACAATTGTTACTTTGTGTGTAATAAAAGTTTTCTTATTTACTTGTGTTTTAATATAATTGTTATGGAGTAATTTATGATATACTTGAGTGTATGATGTGATTGGTTATGTAGTATTCTTTTCATTAAAAAGGTGATGCATGAAAACATATCTATTTTATGAGTTTGTTGGAGTAACATCTAATCTTGCTTAATTTGTTGGTAAAAACATTCTTTGGAAAAATAGGTCCGAAAGGAGTTTCAACTTGTTTTTATTCCAAAACATTAGTGCACGAATTAGTATGGAATATGATGCTTGACACCCATCTTATTTACTTGTTAAAATGGATTTGAGAAGATTTCATCACGAAAAAGGACCGAAAGGATTCGTAGGAATTCATAAGAAAAGAATTGATTTTCAAAACAACCATGTGATTATAGAATTGTCATACTAATTTGATATGTCCGAAAGGAGTCATTTAGGTGATAGAATTCTTAGTGGTAGTTAAAACATGACATACATCATAGATTGTATAACTACTCATTTTTAGTTGCGCATCATAACAAGTTTTACACCAAACTTTATACTTAAATTGTCATGATACTCCTAATTACCAATCAAGGAATTATACACAAGTATATGCTTAGTTCTTATTGAGTTTCTCTTAAATTGATATTTCTATAAATTTGGATTGACACCCTTATTTATCAAACGTTTTTCTTATTACTAAAATCACCAAATCCCTTGGGACAACCTCGACTTACCCACCTTTACTATGCCGGACGAGTATACTTGCTCGTATGTGCTAGATAGTTAATCGGATAAATCGTGTTTATAAATTTTAAAACTTGCACTAACAAAACGCATATCAAGTTTTTGGCGCCGCTGCCGGGGATTTGAGTAATTTTTCTAGTTTTTAGTAATTAAATTGTTTGTACTTCAGAATTATTTCAGTTTTTAAAGTAAAAAGTAAAAAATTTTTGTTGGTTTAGAGCCAACCGATTCGGATGGAAGTCCATCCGATCGGTTGGTGGCCACGGTAAAATTTTTAGGATTCTTGTTTGTTAATTTAATTTTCAGTTTTCTGTTTTTAGTTAATTAATTTTAATGAATAGATTATTAATATTATTATTAATTTTAAGAGGTTATTATGATTAGTTATTAATGTTTTGATTAATCTTAAATAGAGTTAATGTTTTTACAATGTTTAGAATACAGTTAGTTATAGTTAACTAGCTTAGAAGACCCGTTGACACCGGGTACTTTTTTAAAGAAATAGAGAAATGAAATGATAAGAAAGTAATAACATAAATTTGTTCCATTTAAAATATGAAACAAAGAATGAAACAATGCATCCATTATAAGATAAGAAATTGCTTATGTTACAATTACACTAACAAACGTCAAAGCTTGAGGTCTCCAAAATTTATTGTGTTGAGTAGCAAAAGACGTGTGCGAGCGCCCATCGATTTACAAATATAGCGTTGGCGAATCTAAAATATATTGACTCGAACATAAAATGATGTGTGTGAGCGCCTATCGATTCAAAACCCAATCCTTGCGATGATGATAGACCTTCAAGTACTTCTCTACATGTAGAATTTTTGCTATGTATATGATATACCTTCAAGTACTTGGCTTTGAGTTACAACTTGACCAAACTTGAACTTTTAAACTTGCACTTGATTTTTAATACAATTTGCACCAACTACAGTACTTATTCACATTAGTCCCCTCACTTAGCTCAGGATAGACCCATAACATGAAAAATTTATTGGCTTTGACGATCTATTTGCCAATAAATGGGGAATATGTTAGAACAACTAATGCACTTGATCTTTTTTTTCTTTTTTACATAATCATAAATATGTTAACCTGATCACAAATAGGAAGAAAGTGAATGCCTTAATTCTAAAGTTTAATTCCATCCATATTGCTAAGACATATTGCCATAAGTTTCAGACATAAATAGATCTGGTACTTGGTCAAAATCGGTTGGAAATCACCGAATACACAACAATCTATGACTAAGGCTGTCGCGGGAGATCTTTGTTGATTGTTGAAAGGAAAAAAAATGATTTTACAAATTATTTTTGAAATACTAAGAAATGTTTTAATGGGGAATTAAATTCAAACTTGTAACAACCAATTTCGCCCAAAGTCAATTCCAAACTTGCTCAAATAAACCTTCACCACAAAAAGATAGATTTTGTAGCGTCTGTCGGGGACGGTACCGTTAAATTTAACGGTACCATGCATAATTAAAGGTAACGTCCTATGTAACGAGCAAATTTTTCTTTGCCTATAAATAGTTGACCATTTTACACACCAAAAAACAATTTTCACACAGTCTTTTCTGATCAACACCTCTCTTGTATATCTCATTGTCTTTGATCACTTAGTTAGTTTTAGTTTGTTTTCGAGTGATCCAATCATCTATTCAAGTGATCTCCTTCATTCATCTATTAGTGCAAGAGAAGAACACACCGTATCATGAAGATACAAAGTGTTATAGTATTAGCTTAGTGCACTCGTAACACTTGTTATATACTTGTTGTATATTGTTATACATCAAGCTCTTTGTCATCATACATATTTAGATTGTGTAGATCGAATTGGTAGCTTAGAGACAGGGAAGATCTTGTGTAGATTTTTTTGATAGTGTGAAGGTTGGTAGATTGTGTGTGAGATTGTTTCTAGCCAGATTAGAACTCGAATTTTGCTTAGTCTAAGAAATTGTGATAAGTGACGTTGTACGGTTTTTTCGGCCTTAAGGGAGCTTGTCGAAATAGTGTTTAGAACTCTTGAGTTGGGTACTCGGAGAGTAGAGTAGGGTGAAGAGGAGTTTTGTTACCGAACCACTATAAATCTCAGTGTCTTGGTTTGATCTTTTCTTCTATTTACTTTGATCTCTTATTTTATATATACTTAGTTTAATTTTATTGTGTTCATATTGTTGTTACTTGATCTCACATAAAACTCGAATCTAAAGTTTTTTTTTGGAAAGAACATTTTTAATGAGAAAACGGTAAAACTATTCAACCCTTCTAGTTTTCCACACTACACATTCGACATGGTTAGCCTTTGATAGGCACTATTTAACTAATTTATTAGATACCCTCCATATTGCGACTTGTAAAATAGTATTGGTATATTACATACCAAAAAATGTAAGATGTTCAAATTTTAGCCGATAAAATCGGCTAATGGTGAGTCCACCTTCAAGATCTCTCTGTGAAAAAAATGATCTCATTTACTTATGAACCTGATAGTTGCTACTCTATTAGCTTATACGGATTTATGGTGAAACCTTGAAAGTACTTAATCTGTTAACAAACTGGACACCCCGGCCTTGTGCTTGACTCTAGTACTTCGATATTACACTTAGCCCTTCATATTCAGTTAATTGATACTTATTGCAGAAAAAGATCATCAGTTTTAAAGCACTCGAAAATCTACAAATTATTGTACATAGAAGACAAGTTACAAAACATAAAAGATCATTAAAATCCATTATTTTTCCGGTGGGTGTGTGTGTGTATATATATACACACTAGCTTAGAAGACCCGTTGACACCGGGTACTTTTTTAAAGAAATAGAGAAATGAAATGATAAGAAAGTAATAACGTAAATTTGTTCAATTTAAAATATGAAACAAAGAATGAAACAATGCGTCCATTATAAAATAAGAAATTGCTTATGTTACAATTACACTAACAAACGTCGAAGCTTGGGGTCTCCAAAATTTATTGTGTTGAGTAGCAAAAGACGTGTGCGAGCGCCCATCGATTTACAAATATAGCGTTGGCGAATCTAAAATATATTGACTCGAACATAAAATGATGTGTGTGAGCGCCTATCGATTCAAAACCCAATCCTTGCGATGATGATAGACCTTCAAGTACTTCTCTACATATAGAATTTTTGCTATGTATATGATAGACCTTCAAGTACTTGGCTTTGAGTTACAACTTGACCAAACTTGAACTTTTAAACTTGCACTTGATTTTTAATACAATTTGCACCAACTTCAGTACTTATTCACATTAGTCCCCTCACTTAGCTCAGGATAGACCTATAACATGGAAATTTTATTCATGACAAACAGAATATCGGACAGGCTTTGACGACCTATTTGCCAATAAATGGGGAATATGTTAGAACAACTAATGCACTTGATCTTTTTTTTTATTTTTTTTTTACATAATCATAAATATGTTAACCTGATAACAAATAGGAAGAAAGTGAATGCCTTAATTCTAAAGTTTAATTCCATCCATATTGCTAAGACATATTGCCATAAGTTTCAGACATAAATAGATTTGGTACTTAGTCAAAATCGGTTGGAAATCACCGAATACACAACAATCTATGACTAAGGCTGTCGCGGGAGATCTTTGTTGATTGTTGAAAGGAATTTGTTAATGTTTAAGTAAATTGTCAAAGGAGCGTTTTGTATAGAGCTACATATGTCGTAACATACAACCAATTCAAAAGTAGCATTGTTCAATGTCATTCGTAACTATTTAATACCATATTAACATTCACAATGACCACCTTAGCACATTAAGATAGTTGTGCAAATTCGTTATATGAAATTTATGACAGACAAAATGTTAAAAATACTGGACCTAAGGAAAAATACAATTAACATTGACCAAATAAAAAAGAAAGCAAAAACAAACATAACTATATGGAACTAAACACCATTAGCCCATATGTCATTATGCCCCATAAATAATCTGTGACCCACGAACAAAAGATACCATAACCAAATTTGTTGCAATAGAGAAGAAGCACCACATAAAGTGCAGACAAATAGAATCCCAAATGTGGAGACAACAACAAAATGCTGCACCATAGACTGATAAAAATCAATGTGCGAAAGACCCAAAGAATTGCAAGAAGAGCAGACACGCTGTGAAAAACGCCCAATACCCACTGAGGCAAACACTACACGAACCTTAAGATCAAGAAGTTTCGTAAAAAGAAGTTTCCCACCTCCATACAAAGCTTCATTCTACAAAATCACAAAGATTTCGTTAAGAAGACGCATAAACAGGCATTTTACTATTTAAATTAAAGGTATCTTTGGACCTCAGTTGGTAGCCTCTCAGATCAAGAAATCATTGTATCGTGGCCATACATGTTTCAATCTTTGCTGCATATTACCACTTGCATTATGACAGTAGGAGTATATGGACCATCACACTTACTTTTGCAACTTAGTTAACTTATGAGTAAGGAATTGTTGCTAAGAACTTCTAATGTGGTAAGTAATTCAATGTTTCCAAAATACATGATATCTCATAAATAAATTATCCTATAATGCTGGGTTCTAGCCTATTCATTTTGGTGCGCTACAGTTATACACAATTTAGGTAGTATACTGAGTACAACTTATAACCATTTTAAGTAGTAAACAGAATACACAATTAGTGAGCAGTAATGTGTTCCCTACCCAATAGGTCACTGAAACTAATAGCCACCATAACTCAGCCAAATTCATATCCAATCATCGGACTAACACGTGATCAAGCATCATCAGTGTTACCATCATAGAGCCTAAGACTTTCTATCTACGCAGTAGTATAGTACATCTTCAACTAACCTTCGTATCGGTCTCCATGTTAGCACCATTCTCAGTCACGGGGGCATCTTCCATATTAACAGCAGTCTCATTCGCCGATGGCACATCAGCTGAAACATTGTCAGTATCCATCTTCATTGCCTCTTTCGATGGCTCCTTGGTCACTGGAACTTCAACAACCTATTCCTCAATTAGTTGAAAATATAGACAACAAAAAGGCTATAATGCGATTCAGGCACCAAAGAACAACAAACCAAAGATTTAATCCTATCTTTTACATTATAACATAGAACTGATGGAAAACACCTATTTGTTCATTTAGTTGGCAAGCTGTAACAACATGGATACATTGATTTTCAGAGTCTTGACTAAAAATATGACTCCATGATTGAGCTAATTCGATTTCATTAGGCAATACAATAGGTACCTACAAACGGTTTTAAGCATAAACCTATTATTGTGAAAAGGCATCAGCTACCGATTTGTATAACCATTTTATTAATTTCAATATCTATAACTTGGGGGCGTTTGCTTATGAGCTTACATGATTTCAGATTATATTAAAAAAGAAAAAAAAAAGAAAAGAAAAAGAAAAAAAATAAACCATTAAAGACAATTATTCAAAACAAATAATTGAATTATCTTCGTGCTTTCGTTTGAGAATCCAAAACTTACATTCAATCTTCTGAAAAATGTCATAACTTTCCTTATCATTCACATCAAACTCAGGTGCGGCAAGCTCTTCACAATCAAAACACCAGTAGACCAATTTCTGGTGGCATATTCTCTTGGTCTACTACACTGTATAAAATACAAAGATTAATAATTAACATCCTTTTATTGAACGATGCAAATCTTATTTAAATAATCACCTAGTATATGTATTTTATACAAAAACAAAAGAAAAAAGGTTATATGATCACATTCGACTAATTTTTAAAGATTTTCTGGTATCGGACAACTTCTCATTAGCTTATTCCTTCTTTCGGGCAACTTCCACTCTCACCACTGCGAATCCAACATCAGTATCCACAATCAATTACAGTACTATATAAAGAATGCAAAAATTAAAACTTGGGTTAAAGTTAAAACTAACAACAACAAAAACCACAAACCCAATTCTTTAAAGACTTTCATCAAACACATAGTAGGCACAAAATCCCATTACCTCCATCAACTACAACCCCACTCCCTACCCACCTGACCCGTTCATTTTGCTACCTCTTCGACGCATTCCGGGAAGTAAGAAAAAATACAAATATTAACACAAAAAACCTCTTAAGAGGTTTTCTTCCTGGTTCAAACCGATCAACGGCTGCGATCAAACCCTTTATGTCTCTAAAATTTTAACACAGCTTCATCTCTCAAATTGACCCTTTACACATGATTTTTAGACCTTTACTATAACCAAGCAAAAATTAAATATTCTGTTACAAAATATTTATATGGGTTTCGGTTCCGAAACTTCAAAGAACATATGCCAACATTTTAAATATCTTACGTTTTGTCTACGTAGCATGTATTTATAAATAGATCTACCTCCACAGAGTTGTATATTTACAAAAAAAAAATTAATAAGTTTATTCTCAGGCCTAGTTGCATTTCAATAAAGTTCACATTTTTTACACTTTAGGATATATATATATATATATATATATATATATATATATATATATATATATATATATATATATATATATATATATATATATATATATATATATA
>LBNU01026121.1:19553-29975 GCA_014162995.1 Artemisia annua
CTTACGACTAACCCTCATGCTAATGATTTGGATGTTTTGTTGATGGTTATGTTATAGTTAGTAATTGCTTAGTTGAAATGGAGAGTTGGAGTTAGATTTCGGAGTATTTGAAAGATTTGGAGAATATGTTCAAGGATTCCGGAGATTCCTTGGAAAAGTTGGAAAGCATGTTAGACAAAGCTAAGTTGGAATTGGAAGAAGGAGAAGTTGTTGGTGACAATGTTGCTTACGTGCCTCATGAAATGTGTTACCCAAAGAAGGAGAAAGAAAGGAAAGTTGTTTTTTTCACTAGAGCACCACCTAAGGAATTTGATGCCCCACACATGAGGTATTCTACACCTTGTGCGGTGGAAGGTATTAAGGCTTGGGATGTAGAATTGAACATGGAATATGGGGACAACTATATCACGGAGGAAGTACTTGATAAGCTTGGTTTTTTTAGGCTTGATTATGGAGATTATAGTATGAAGAAAGTGAAGGGTGTGAGAGTGAACATTCATGGTCACATTTTCAATTTTGATTTTGTGGTTCTTGAATATAGTAATGCCGATGAACCGGAAGTGATTTTTGGTAGAGATTTTCTAGTGACTACCAAGTGCACATTTGATTTCACACTTAGTGAGTTACGAATTAACATAAGTGATTTGGAAGAGGATAAAGATGTGAATTAAATGCTTGTTGATGTTTGTGAAGGTATGGAAAAGCTCAAGGAAGGAAGAGATGAAATTTGTAAGATGGGCAAAGCAAACCAAAACAAAACACCATTGAACAAACTTACCCAACCCTCGAACCCAAAAGAAAACAATTCAACAACATCATCACCATCCAAAACACCACCAAATTCAGCTCAAAGTATCAAACCCTTAACAATTGAGCAAAAGCAAGCTATCGTGGAGAATCTTGAAGCGAAAATTCGTGAGTTGATGGAAAACAAGCCAATCATTGAAGTGCTAAACAACTATATGGTTTATAGGAAGAAGCCAGATGCGGTTATGTTAGCAAGGTCAAAGGTCAAACTTGGAAGATACTAGTTTTGATGAAGTGGAGGAAAGAAGGATAATTGAGAATGGGCTTCCAAAGAAAATGAATGATCCCGGAAATTTTGTTCTACCGGTTAAAATGAATGGGACAACTCCTTTATATGCATTAGCCGATACGGGCTCAAGTGTTAGTATCATGCCTTACCCATTATACCAAAAGTTAGGATTAAGAGACCCACAACCTAACTATTCTAAGCTCACTATGGCGGATAATTCTAAGGCAAAAGCAATGGGGGAGGTGAGAAATGTTACAGTTCAAATTGGTTACCAAGAGTTCTTGGCGGATTTTCTTGTGTTGGATGTTGCGGTTGATAAGGAGCTACCTTTGTTGTTGGGTAGGCCATTCTTAAGAACATGTGGAGCGATAATAGATATGGGAAGAGGTACCATGACAATTGATGATGGTATTCTTAAGAACACTTACTATCCAAAGCCTAGAGGAGGTAGTAATGGGGACGATAATGACAAGGACCAAGAGGAGGTTTACCTTGGTTGCTTTGAAATAGGAAGAGATGAAGATGGTAGGCCTAAGTTTGGCCCATGCACACCTAGTTTCTTTGATATTGAGGACGAAATGGAAAGGGCTCTAGCAATGGAGGCTTTCTTTAATCCTTTCAAAAACATCTTTGTGTTTAATAAATTGACAGATTTTCTTGGATCTTTTCCGGTCCAATTGAAGAACTTGGAATGGGGATCCGATGGTCCTAGCACTTAAAAAAGAGAAGACGGAGATGGTGATTGGCATTGCAAATTTGATATCACATGTCCTAGCGGAAGGAACTTTGCACGAAGTTTCAAAACTCAAAAGACAACTAGGAAGTTGTCCAACAAGTATCGGGGAGAAGACATTCTTAGGAATGAATATTTCTATGGATAAAAAAAATCAAAAGAAAACCCTAAAAATTTCTCTCCTTTGGCGATTTTCTAAACCCTTAGCTGCCTTATCGTTTTTTCATCATTTTCCATCAATTCTTGGGTTTTTTTCAATGATTTGTTAAGTTTTATGATTAACATTCTTGTTCTTCATTATCCTTATCATTATTTTTGATTAATTCTCACTGGTTGCTAGATTTGGTGTTCTTATTTTAAGGGTTTATTAAATCGACTTTGTGGTTAATCCCTAACGATTCTCACAAGTTTCACATCATATTCGTTCTTTAATTCCTCTTTGGATTGGGACAGATCTGGTATATCGTTTTTGTTATGTTAAACCGACTTTGGGTTTTTAATCGTCTCCTTATTCTCTATTACTTATTAAGTCGGTTCTGACTTTTTCCATATATAAGGAACGATTTTTTTACTTGAAGCACATTATTTAATCAATTCTTGGTTAAAGGGTTTATGCTTAATCGATTCCCATCCTTGGGTATTGTGTTTTATGCGCTCAAGTTCTGGTGCTGGTGCTTATTGTCAAACTTAACTCGTTTAGGGTTTTGTTTATCTTCCTCTTGCAAGTATCCCGTGTTAGGATTTGGTTATTACAGGTGCAATTATTTTTATTGTTGTAAGTCATACGTTGTGTAAGTGGGTTTTGGAGAGATGGAATCTGGATTTTTGAATAAAAAGAAGTCTTCTTCTACTACAGGGTTGGCTTCGAAGATCAGCAACATTGATGGTAAGATTAGTATTGATAAGAATAAACCTTTGAAGTCAATTCTGAAGCGTGCTGGAATTGAGGGTCAAACGGGAAGTTTTAAGCTTCCTAATGAGATTGGGGCTGGTTCTTTGGCACTGGTTGGTGCCTCTACTGCTGCTAAGTCTTTGAGTACGCTGGTTGAGGAAGTTAACAATAAAAGTACTAGTTCTCATGATGCGTGTGTGACTTCTGTTGCTTGTGGGGTTGGTACTTCTGATGTTAATGTTTTGGATAATGTGGTACCTCATGATTTAGTCACACGACATGATGATGGTTGTTTTGTTGATAAGAATTTGGATGTAGCTGCTGATGTTACTTCGAATTTTGTTGCCACTAATCCTAAATTTTATGATTCTGGTTCAACAAGTGTGAGTAATACTTTGGGTGCTAAGGTCGTTATTCCAATTACCGTGGTTGAAGATATGTGTGTGAAATTTTCTAATTCGTTGTACGGTTATTTTATTGGTCAACGGCTAGCGTTTCCTTTGGTGGAAGATTATGTCAAGCATGCTTGGGCTAAGTTTGGTTTCCAACGTGTTACACTAAGGGGTAGTTTTTTCTTTTTCCAATTTTCGTCACAATAAGGATTGCTTAAGGTGCTAGAAGGTGGTCCTTGGTTTATTAGATCAACTCCAATCTTCTTAGATCATTGGGTGGCGAATACTAAATTGGAGAAGGGGGTCATTACTAAGGTGCCCGTATGGGTGCGTTTTCATAGGCTACCTGCTGTTGTGTATTCGGAAACTGGTATAAGTTTGATTGCTGAACGAGTAGGGAAACTCATGCGATTGGATGAGGGAACTTCTGCTATGTGCATTAACCCTTGGGTTCATAACTCTTATGCACGATGTCTCATTGAGTTATCCGCTGTTCATGATCTATTGGAATTTGTTGAAGTTGATATACTGATGCCTAATGGGAAGGGTCACTATACGGAATACATTGATATTGAGTATGAATGGTGGCCTCCTCGTTGCTCACATTGCAAGATTTTCAGCCATGAGGTGGGGATGTGTCAAGCTTTGAAACGTAAAGTTGTTTTGGGGTCTGATTATGAACATGTATGTGCTAAGGAGAAAGTTCACATTAAGAAGGCTGGGAAAAAGGGTACTATATCACAACAAGGGTCTAGGTTTTTCAAACCTAAGTCTAATTTCATTTTACAGGCCTATTTCTAAGCCGAGTTCTAATCAAGGTACTAACGAGTACAAGCCTAATGAACACTCAAATTCTGCTCCTCTTTCGGGTACTAATCATGATTTATCTCAACTTGTTAACAAGTTTGGCTATTTAAAAGATAACATTAATCTTGATGAACTCAAAAGTGATATGGAGAAAGCAGGGGAAGCTGAGAAGGTACTTGATCTAGCTTCTAATTTCCCTAACGTGGAGGGTGATGGAAATTGTTCTGATTTGCAACTTAATAAAGAGGTTTCCAACAGCCCTATTACTACTGCTAGTTCAGTTGGTGATCCAAGTGCGAGTGGAAGTTTGTGGGAGCAATTTAATGCTTCTACAAGTAATAAGAAATCTCCATTATCAGGTCCGGAAGACTCGGATGATGAAGTTTTGGTGATGGAAAGTGGAGGTTTTCTGGATGATATGGAAGATTACTACGACGGATATGATGATCAGGTGGTTCTACATGATAAACTGCAAGCAATTTGTGATCAATTTGATATTCGCTTGAATACTCATCGTAGGTAAGTTGGGTTATTGGGCAAGTTGGAGTATTCTTCATGGAAGTAGGTGGACCGCCATAGTGACTCAGAAGGCTCAAGATTTCTTGAGTAGTTTTGTAATGTTTTATTTACTTTTGTTATTATTGGTTGGTTCACTTGTGTAAGTTATAAGAATGGTGTGTCATTCTTATATTAGCGTCTGTAAGTGTCCTTGGACTGAGATGATGGATATACCCTCATCCTTTGTACTTCAATGTTTTTTGGCGTAATATATTTTACCGGGGTGAATTAACCCTTTTACCCAAAAAAAAGAAGGAAGATCACAAGAATAAAGCACATCTTGTGCTATTTGTTTGTTTCGTATTTTAATTTCATGCAATTTCTTTTTATGTTTTTAGGTTTTTATGCATTTTATGTTTGGGTTAAGACTATTTATTTATCTATCTATCATGTTTGCTAGTTTTATTTTATATGGAATTAAGTTATGTTTTTAATTCTTAAGTTTTAGAAGTAGAAATGATAACCAATTTTTGGTAGACCGTGTGTGTTTGGAATATATACATACAAAAGAAAGTTTTGAAGAAACAAAAGAGCTACTAATGCTTGTATCAAGTCAAGTGGTGAAAAAGCTTTGAAAAATCAATTTCATATAAACCGAATCGGATGGATTCATAACTGATCGGATGGAATTGAATATATAAACTCAAGTTTTCAAAAAAACTCAAGAAAACCACACACACACAATCCACCAAAAATTGGGGTCATATAATTCGACCTTAGGAAGTTAATTTAGAGTTGCAGGAGTGTTAATTGATCATTCATGGCATCAAGACAAGTAAGTTACATCATTAATTTCATTTAATTAGGTTTTAATTCGGATTATTGCAATTAGGTCACGAATTGGGTATTTTGATTTAGTTCGAATTGAGATGTAATCTTTTAGGGATAAGTGATTAAATTATAGTAGAGTATATTGCAAAAAGAATTAGATCAAGTGATTAAGTCTAGAGTAAGAATTAATTGATTGAATTTTCGGATTAAATTGGGTAATTGGAACTAATTAATTTGCAATTGATGAATCGCAAGAGTTACATGCTTGATAATTAGTGATGTTAGGCTATTGCATTTTTAATTAGAGCACTAGTTGGAAGATTTTAGTAAATGGTGTTCTTGAGTATCATTGGATTATTAGATCGATGCATGGAAATGTTATGAAACGATAATAGGAGAGTTCAGATGTTAGAAACACTCTAAAATGGTCAATCACAAGTTAGAAGGAAGATTGGATTGAATGGAAATCGTTAAGATTGGATTTAGGAATGGAAACGTTTACAAAAACTCCAACCGATTTGGTTGCAGGTTCCAACCGATCGGTTGGAGTGTGTCAAAGGGTCCATCCGATCGGATGGAGCTCAATCCGATCAGATGGAAGTCTCGGTAATAATTTTTGACATTTTGCAAAACGCGTTTTCTAGTTTCTAAATTGATTGGTATTGGTTATTATACTCTTATATTAACATAATTTGAGTTTTCTTTCAGGGGAATGTTGCAGGATCGGGTCGTGTTTGAAGAAACCCGATTGTTAACAAGTTTACGAAAAGGAACGATAGAAAGAAGGTCAATTTTAGTTTGAAACCGGAGTCTAATTACAATGTGAAGTTCTCTCATGTGCAAAACAAAGATGAAAAGAATGCTTATAGGGAACGTCTTTCTAAACTCCAAGTAAGAGAAATTTCTAAGCCTAGATTGATTGATTGGGATTTGTTTACGGAGTATGAGTGTGAAGAGCAGTTGAGAAGCATGATGACTATGATTTATGTGTATCCTGGTGATGGGGATAGGTTCGAAGACTACTCATGGGAAAGAGCTTTTAGTATACGTGAAGATGTTTACAAGGAATGGTGTTTGGAGTTCTTTTCTACTTTTTACTTTGATAGGAAAGTGAATGATGTTCTTGGGGATGTTTGTGTTTGGTTTAGGTTGTGTGGTCGTGAACACGCTTTCTCTTTGCCAAATTTTGCAGTTGCCCTAGGTTTGTATGAGGAAAATGAGGTTAATCATAGGTTGTTTGGGCCACATTTTATGAGCTTGGCTAGAGATAATAATCAATACACGGGTGTTGATGCTTATTGGAATAGAATTGGTGATCCAACTTGTCTTAGGAGGAATGCTTCTAGGATTAGGAACCCGTTGATGAAGTTGTTGCAGAAGTTGATTTCTTGGGGAGTGTTGCATAGGAGCGGTACTCAAGACAAATGCAGTCAACCGGATCTATGGGTGATGAAGTTACTTGAGGAAGATAAGAATGGGAATGCGGCATGGATTATTGTCGAATATCTTTCTAAGAGAGCACCGGGGATAAAGAAACAAAGTGATATTTTTGGAGGTCATTATGTGACCATTTTGGCTAAGAATCTTGGGTATTTTAGTGATAGTGAGTTGAGGAAGTGTAGAGTGAAGTTGGAGAGCGAGAAATGGGATGCTTTTAGTTTTGGAAGAGCATTGGATAGGAAGAATAGGACTTTGGGACCTTGGACTGAACCAAGTGTGGGGGCGTCTTCGGGAGCTTATGCGGAGGCACCACCACCACCTCAAATGAGAAATTTTTCGGGGAATACACAAAGTGATTTTGATTCGGGATGGGGTGATTGGAACCGAGAGTTGAACGTTATTGAGTGTAGGGATATTTGGAAAGATTCAACGATGATGAGGAATAATTACAACTATGATTATTCCATGCCGATGATCCAACACTTAGCACAAGATGCCAATTATGAGGTACCTCCCTACAACCCACCAAATGTTCCACCATACCCGCTATCATATTCTCCTTATCCTGGTCCATATCCATATCCTTACCCTGGTTATTCACCGTTTCCCGAGCCATACCCTCCATACGGTAGACTTCCCGAGTATGGTAGTTCAGGTTTGAATGTGGGTGGATCGAGTTTTAATCCTGGAGGATCTAGTTATGATGTTGGAGGTTCGTCTTCAAGAGTTGGAAAGAAGAAGCGAAGAGTGGAAGCNTTCTCCTTATCCTGGTCCATATCCCTATCCTTACCCTGGTTATTCACCGTTTCCCGAGCCATACCCTCCATACGGTAGACTTCCCGAGTATGGTAGTTCAGGTTTGAATGTGGGTGGATCGAGTTTTAATCCTGGAGGATCTAGTTATGATGTTGGAGGTTCATCTTCAAGAGTTGGAAAGAAGAAGCGAAGAGTGGAAGCAGATGATGAGGATGAAGAAGAGGAGAGCGAGGACGAGTTCATCAACCCCGACATGGATTATGATGATGACGAGTGATTTTCATTTGGTTTATGGTTTGTTTTAAAAACAATTATGTGTCGAATTATTTCTATTTCCACTATCTCTAACTATTTCTTTTAGGATTTATAACGTAACCTAGTTAACTATTTATTTCATTTAGTTATGTTTGTGTTTGTTTTTGTTTGGTTGTTTCGTATATTTTGCAATTTCTTGCAGGGGTTTTGTTACGGAAGCATATAGTTGATCAACGTATGGAGTCGATAAACTCATTTGCTTATTATGATCAAATATGCATGTTGCGTATTTAACTCCGGTATTTTCTAAATTTTTTCCATTTCCTTTACTTTGAAGTCATTTTTATTACATTGAGGACAATGCAAAACTTAAGTGTGGGGGAGGGAAGAAAATAGAAAAATTGCATAATTTTTTTAAAATTTTCGTTTGTTTTTAGAGTCGAGAACTGTAAATAGTGTTTCTCATGCTATTTATATATTTCATTATGAATGTGCCGGTGATTGTGTTGATTCTAGAACTTGTACTTGTTATGCATTACGGTTAAAATCATTTTCAATTGATGGAAATATATTCATATGATAAGAGGCAAACTTAGGATTTGAACCAAATGGCCATCCGTTTACAAAATAATTTTTGCTAACCACATCGGTTAGTTATCCTCATATTTGGAACCCATTTGTTAGCGTTTATCTTTAACGCTAGATACCCTTAGTTTCACCCTTTGAGCCATTCCTTTTCATTTTGTTACATCCAGAAAAATACAAAAATATTTTACACTTTAAACCTTAGCCTTACCCTTGTCAAAGTCTAAACGGTGGGTTGCTAGTTGCTTGGTATGTTGGATTGTTTTTGATGATTATTAGTTAGCCACACTTCACCATTCATGTGTGTGCCATTCCGACAAAGACGGAGACTTCAGCTTCTTATTTGTATTTTTGTGGTGATGCTTATGCGAAGTGTGGGAGAGATGTGAAAAAAAAAAAAAAAAAAAAAAAAAAAAAAAAAAAAAAAAAAAAAAAAAAAAAAGTCAAAAGAGATGACAATTATAGTCAGTGTGTTATATGGAGAAAGAAAGTCTTGTGATATGTTGTAAAGCCAATGTGCTAAGTATAAAGAATATTATCATGGTGAATCGATGTATCGACATGTGAAAGTTCGAAGAGGAGTATGATGGTAGCTATAATCATTTTTTGGGATTGTGGTTTGTATGTAACTAGCGACAATGGGACTTTGATTTTATTTTATTTAAAACCATTTCATAAATTTATCCCATGCCTTATCCTTACCCTTTGACTTTGTAATTATTAAGTGTATTGACATGTAGTGACCATCCGAGTTCGTGAGGATCTAGAAAAACGTGCTAGCGAACTAAGGTTTATCCTTGGTGACCATCCGTTATTTAGTGATACAAGAATTCGCGGCAGCGATCTATTATGTTTTGCACAAGATATTTGCACAAAAGTTTTATTAACCTTTAGCCTAAATGTTACAACCCGAATAAAAGACCTCTTTGATGAATTATTTCATTGTTTTGATACTTGTACAAGCTTATGGTAAGAAACATATATCATGACTGAGCAATGAGTGATTTATTAATCATGCCACATATTGAGTGATGAGTGAATTTCAAATTATCTTCGTGAGGTGTTCAGAATTGTTATCAAGCTCTTTATTACCGTGTTTCTGTTCAAATAAGATATTTGCACTATTACCATTGAAATCAATTTTCTTTTTATTAAGACTTGCTCGAGGGCGAGCAAAACTCAAGTGTGGGGGATTTGATAACGCTCAAAGTTAACATGTTTTTAGTAGCGTTATTGTTGGTTTTATATATGGAAATTGGTCATATTTGTGTATATTTGTTACTTAATCGTGGAAAAGTGCTTATGCATGCAAATATACAGGTAAAAGTGATGAAAAGATGAAGAAATGAAGTGATCATGCACATTTGGAGAGTTTCAAGAAGATCAAGAAAGAAAGAAACCATGCATGGACGAAAGGATTTGATATAGACAAGATTTCTATACATATTTATCAAGAAAATATCAAGTTCTAATGAATAAAGTCAAGCCACGAAGAAAGACAACGCATGCAACCTGAAATGTCGAAGAAAATACAAAGTTATAGTTTCTAGACAGCGTCCAACCGATCGGATGCAACCCGCATCCGATTCGGTTGGAGAATTCCCAAGATGTACCATCCGATCGGTTGGAGAGAAACCGATCGGATGGAGATGACTGCTGTTACAAGTTTCTCATTTATGGTCGAATTTACTCCCCATAATCATATGTGGCTGATCATTTCTGCTTAATAACTCTAGGAGGACGTTTTTACTTGAAGCATAAGTGTTCTTATGCTATATAATCACAACTTGAGGTCTAGATTACTTGTACCATCCTAAATCTAGTAAAGTGTTACACCAAGTACTTACTAGACCATCTTATATTGCCTGAAAGTTTACTAAGTGTGGTGAAAACGTCCAGAAAGTGTTGAGTTCGAGTCTCAAGCCTTGGTTCGAGTTTAGAGTTGTTTACTTACGTTAGTGAGCAATTGGAGGAGTTTGGTTGCTATAGTTCCACAAGTTTAATCTTTGTAATTCTCAAGCTAGGTACACCTTGATACTTATAATGAACAATTGTTACTTTGTGTCTAATGAAAGTTTTCTTATTTACTTGTGTTTTAATATGATTGTTATGGAGTAATTTGTGATATACTTGTGTGTATGATGTGATTGGTTATGGAGTATTCTTTTCATTAAAAAGGTGATGCATGAAAACATAT
>LBNU01026121.1:35089-64754 GCA_014162995.1 Artemisia annua
AACCTGAAGATGACAGACAATGATAACCACACTGAAGAGTTGACGACGTTCCTCGCAAGACGGAAGAGTAGAAGACCAGAACGTAGGAATCAAGTCAAGACGGTGAACCTGGAGCTGATGAAGAACATACAGTCTCACTTCCCTATTCATCTTGGTTGTACTAAGATGAATTGAGAGTGGAAGCAGACTGGATGACGGGGAGATTAAAGATCATTCCAAGAAGAAGCTGTAGAAGGCTTGAGGAAACCAAACTCAAGTTAACAATTCCATTTCACCCTCAGACTGGAAGATGGACGAAGACTGACTACTTGGACAGAGAGTGGTTGACTTTCCCAGGGGACAATTTCTTGAAACGAACCGTGTGATGAAAGAATTGAAGCCTCAGCGACATGTTTCTCTTTGATGATGATTGTTTGATTTTGTTACGTCTTTTCGAGTTTCGTTTGTTTTGACGACATTGTCTTGTATTGATCTTTGAATAGGACTAACCCAGGAGTTAGTTGGACCGCTAGGTGGATTGTAGATTGTTTCACTAATTGAGACAAAGTATGACCATCATGAGGGCATACTTATATGATGCTAGTATTATGACGCCTGGCCAACGTGATAATACTTACATCATATAACGTGCTCTTGTTGTGTTCATAGGATGTCTTGAGAAGTGCCTTAGTGGAGACTTAGATTTTGTTTTGTTTGCGACGATCTGCGAATAGTGAGACCTTAGGATTCTTTTGATCTGTACGTTTGATCTGCCTTCTCGCCGCACGTTTTGATACGTTTGATACGNGTAGACTACTTCGTCCAAGGAGTATGATTCTTCCGAATTTGGGTCGGAGTTGAATGGGACGTACTTGGCGCTGAAGGTGTTTTTGGAGGTGTCGTGGCGGCGGTGGGCTTCTTGGCGGATGGATTCGTCGGCGGGGCGGCGGTGTTTGGATATGGGGGTGTTTGGTTGGGAGGAGATTGTGCATTTGATGGTTGATCTGGGTTTGAAAGTGTGATTGTGGGTGTTTGGATTTGGGTTTTGGAGGAAAGGGGACGAACGGAGGAGATGGGTGGCGGCCATTATTGGAGATGGTATGAAATGAAAAGGGGGGTTTACTGTTTAGGGTGTGGGTGTGTGTGTGTGTTTGTGTTTTATATGAGTGGTAGGTGGGTAAAAATGAGAACTCAATAATTGGTTCTCTATCAGAAAGTTGATGGGATATTTTGGGTAAGAATATAAAATAGAAGTTTTTATTTTGCACGAATCTTGATAGTTTGTGTTTAAAGTTTAAGCAAGTTTGTCCCACATACGCTAGAGAAAGAAAACTTTGCTAGTTACTCGCCCGTCTCAAAATAATAGTCCATATTTCCATTTTGAGATATCTCAAAATAATTGTTTACTTTTCTTTTTAAGTAAAAACTAGAGAACTTAGTGGAAGATTATTCTATTTGAGTGGTTGAAAATTAAAGTGACCCCACTTTTATTAAACTTTGTGATTTTTGTCTCCTGACAATTATTTTGAGACGGAGGGAGTAATATACTATAGTGTGTATGGGTGTCGAGATTAGTATTGTGTTTTCGTGCTTGTAACTCTGCCAAATAAATGAAAGAATTAGTTGGTATTTACCTTCAACTGTGGCCAAAGACAAACGATAAACACTATCATTCTCGTGGGTGTTTGCAGAACAATGTGGAGCTGCTGGTTGGTGGCAATGTTCGTTAGCATGTATATGCACGTGAGTTTCTGAGCTGGCCCTCAGCTGACTTTCACCAACATCCGTGACATTATATTTAGATGATAAGCAAACCGAGCCATATGAAGCCACTCCTAATACAACAAACAAACCATTGCATATGAGAAACACAATGGCAAAATGTTGGTCTATAAAATGTTGTAGGACGAAAACAGTTTAGCAAAGTATAATGCAATAAATCTGTGAAAAATAAAATGATTTAACAATGTTAACAAACTAATATATTAACCATAAAATGCTCACCAATAGAAGCGACATCACCATGAAAATCAGGTCGCAACATGTCTGCATCGCGACAGTGGTCTGGCACAGCGTCATTGTTTTGACCCATCATTGAACAGGTTTGACTAATTTCGTTTGCTGGGGTTGCAACTGATCCTGTGGATGAGCAAAAAACCTAAAAGCAATTAACCATTGCATGCATAAAAAAGTAGTAACTTATAAGGCGTAATAATTTCACATAACAAAAAACGGTTTAACACGGCAAAGTTAAACTCACGTTCACCTACATCACCGGAGACACTATTTTGGCCTAAACTACCACACTCTTTAAAAGGTTTTTCTGAAGAATGATTAACAACATAAGGCGGAACAACACAACAGACCTCACGGCCATGCTCTTTCAGCTGACGCTGCCGTTTGCTAGTACGCATGCCCCGACCTTGAAAAACAATTGACCATGAGTTCATTTTAACAACAACTGAAATATTACAATAAAAAAATCAATAACAAAACATGAGAATTACCAACAAAGGTGTCCAATGGTACATTTGGCTCATGTTTTCCCAAACCATTATGCACTTGAAACATACGGTTTGAGATTCTCTCATTTCTTTATAAAGAGCATCTACAAATATATATGTACACAGTTAGCATAGGAACAGACACATGCAATAAACAATAAGAAGAATAACTACACACGAAAGAAAACACCAGCTAACCTTGAGAAGAAACAATAGGCGACGTTAACCGAAGGTTTTCAAAACGGCTTAAAGGAGATGGTGTAGTGCACTGACTGTCAAAGGAGGTTTGTGAACGGTTTCCTTCCACAGGACTGGCAACACATTCATGTATAGGACGACAACTTTTTTTGGGTGAGTTTGTAGAGGACCGGTTAGCTTTGTATGTACATTTTTTAGCTTTGGACGCATAATTAAAGAGGGACAAAGTTATCAGGCATCGGGAATTCAGATAAATGCAGCAAAATAGTATGACTAACAACTTGTAATAAGCCATTATGATAAACAAATACATATTCAAGTTGCAATTTTAAGGTACAATTAGCAAAGTTATTTATAACCAAAGAATTTTAAAAAAAAAGATAAAAAAAAAGAAAAAAGAAAAAGAAAAAAGAAAAAGAAAAAAGAAAAAAAAAACCAAGTCAGAGCATATTAAATGACATTTAAAGGACAAAACCAAATACAATAATTTACAGAAAAGAAAGCAAATTAAATGCAACTATAAAAACCCTAATGCAGGCTCATTAAATTTTTTTTAGGCAGACAAATTAAATACATGCAAATCTAACAACTTAAATGAGAGTTGCCTAAAACCCTAAAGTATTTTCGTAACTATGAAAACTACCAGATAAAGGAAATTTTTTTTTAACCAAACGGTGAAGACAACATAAATAATCAACAACAAAAAACAAAACCCAACAAAACCCAAACCTCAAACGAATTTGTCAACCAATTTTCACAAACAAACAAATCTGGATCAATTTCTTTTTATGAGCACACACAAAAAAGTAGACAGATCTAAAGGTTATCTACACCAACCTAACACAAAGATGTGGGTATAAACCTTGGTAAAACTGTAGCAAGAACAGATGGATCAAAATCATCCACAAACGCAATAAAAAAATCATTCTACTGTTCCTAACACTGTGTATCCCCTCACAGACGACTGTAGCAACTTTATAACCCGTTGGGTCGGACCTAATCGGTGATGGTGGCGTTATCGGAGGTAGTTCCACCGGATCCCCAAAATAGAAAGTGGTTGTGAGAGAGGATGAACAGTGGAACGCTGGCGGGTTATATCAAATTGACTAAAGGGCCGGGTCAAATAACCTCGGGCCAGAAAAATAGGCTATTAAAGCCCTCTCGTTAGAATATTGATATAATAATATGTACTCTTGACTTTTTATTTTATTGAAATAATATGTGTTCTTAAGTTTTGATTGGGTTGGAATACAAAAGTTTATCTAATGCACGAATCTTGATATTTTGAGTTTAAACATGTTTGTCCCACATAGGCTAAAGAAACAAAACTTTGCTAGTTAATATACCATAGTGTGTACGGGTACATTGTGTCAAGATTAGTATTGTGTTTTCGTGCTTGTAACTCTTCCCGCTAAATGAAAGAATTAGTGGATTTGAGTTTCTATCACGACTAAATAATATATACTCTTTGACTTTTTATTTTAATAAATAATATGTGTTCTTAAATTTTGATTGTGCATGCATTTTGAATGTTATAGAAATTGCATTCGCGATTTGTCCAAACAACATAGATGATTTTGCAATTTCCTCTTTTTCCAAAAGTCAACATGGTATTTCCGAAAAATGATAAGTCAATAATAGGTTCTATCAAAAACTATATGGGATATATTTTGGGTTGGAATTTAAAAGTTTATCTTATAGAGTCTTGATATTTTGAGTTTAAACATGTTTGTCCCACATAGACTAAGGAAACAAAGCTTTGCTAGTTAATATACCATAGTGTGTATGAGTGCTTTGTGTTAAGATTAGTATTATGTTTTCTTGTTTGGCAAATTTTCCCGCTAAATGAAGAAAAGAATTAGTGGGTTGGTGTTTCCAACAAGAGAAAATAATATATACTCTTAACCTTTTATTGAAATAATATGTGCTCTTAAGTTTTGCGATTTGTCCAAACAAAATAATATGTACTCTTAACTTTTTATTGAAATAGTGTTTGAAGTTAGCAATTATAGTAACTATTGGCACCTCGAGTGTGAACATATGATGAGAATTTTTTGTCCAACGTTCACATATATGAATCGATAGAAACGGCACTTTATTAAAATGGAATCAGTTATATGATGCCATTAAACAAATACTATATGTTTTACTAAATCTATTATGTACGTGTTCGGACGTGCATATGCACGGCCCTAGACACTTGATGTAAACACTAAAGCATGGCTTACGGGATCCGGGTGATCATCGGTCAAACTTTACGCGAGCTTTTGCCCTTTGGTTCAGCGTGCATTCTGTAACACCCCCAAAAATAGAGAATCGCGAAAGCATACAAGCATTTGGGGTGCTACGAAATAGGAAATCACAACACAAGATAAAGAGAACGGGGTAGAAATCCGTTTAAAATATATTACATAATTGTTATGTCAAATGTAATACATAAGTTCAAGTTTTATAAAATAAGGCCCAGTTACATGACTGTCCCAAAGTTTTCAGAGTTACGCTTGTGTAAAAACACTTAGGAATCTTATGACCTTGCCATGCACTGCCTTCAACATAAACATACTTTAAGCACCTGAAAAACATGCTAAAAGTCAGCTAACGCTGGTGAGTCTATAGGTTTAAAGTAAATAGCAAATATGGACCATAGCAATAATCAGCAAGTACACACTAAACCCGCATGCAACACTAAGCTCAACAACCGAACTAGACAAAGAATGCCAAATGCATTAGATATAATACAAGTGCCCGCGAGTGATAATCCCCAGTCACTCGGCAAAAGGTCGTCATGGTATACGTCCGCTTTGACCATGGCATGGCCAACCAAACGGAGGAGTCACCCTCAATAGATCTAGTTATAACATACGCGTTTCCCAGCAGGAATTGACGATGTTGATAATGGGCAAAAATGGGATTCAAGCAAACTTAGGTTTCCGCATGCTAGTGTGTAAAAAAATAAGTTCAGTTTTGGTCCATGAAAACAGTTTTGCATGTTTCTCACCCCAAGGTTTATAAAACATTACTATAAGAAAAGGGGTATAAACCACCTTAAAAGATAAGCAATCCGCTAATAGATTAAGTTAAATAGCGCAACGCTCTAACACGCGACTAGGTAATGTATGGTTGCTCTTAATACAACGTTCATGTTTTTAAGTGTTGACTCTTTTGAAAAAGGTTTTTAAGTTACTGGTTACCATGTGCTCGTGTATTTTTGCTTGTTATGTGGTACGTACGTTTCAAAAGTAATTTATTAGAAAGTTCGTGAGATGGCTCGTGGCGATGGTGAATGGATGCTGAAGTGTTGTATAACGAAACATCCGCATATCTTCATTCATCGTCTTAGTACGTAGTATTATATATATAGTAAATATATATTAAGTATATATATAGAATAATACATAATATATATATATATATATATATCATACTAATATATATATATATATCATATATACTAATATATATATATATATATATCTCATATTATATATAACAGGAGCATTACACGCGTATGCCCAGTCATTGCCAAATAATCATTTTGTGCCATGTCATCGTGCCATGTCATCAGAAGACAACTTATATATAACAGGAGGCATTACACGCGTATTGCCCAGTCATTGCCAAATAATCATTTTGTGCCATGTCATCGTGCCATGTCATCAGAAGACAACTATGTAATTTATTAGATACGTATTATATAACAGGAGGCGTTACATGTAAATGCCACCTCATTGCCCAGTCATTGCCATGTAATTCATTATCAGCCATGTCATCACATTGTGGCCACGTAAGCAATTGTTATTAGCATGCCACGTAAATGCCAGCTCATTGCCCAGTCATTGCCATGTAATTCATTATCAGCCATGTCATCACATTGTGGCCACGTAAGCAATTGTTATTAGCATGCCTTTAAAACCGGATTTTATTAATGTAAAAATTATGGTGCAAAATTCGAACCTAAGATCTCTAGGTTCATTAGTAAGTAATTTTACCACTAGATAAACTTAATTTTTGAGTTATATCATGCAAGCCCAAAACTATAAACCTATGAAAACAATTATTGGCCATTTTAATCAGATAATATTTTGTAACATATTATCCATTATTCAAAATAAAATAAAAAATTCAGACGTATATTTTTCGACAAAGAAGAACCCTAATCAATAGAACTCTTTCCATGAAAAAACTCCATCACAATTTTAGGGTTTTAATGATTTTCCATGAAGAAAACTCCATCACGTTTTTAGGATTATTGTGATTTTAATGTTTTTTTGTGCAGGTTATAATTATAACATCTCAAACAGACACAAAACTTATGTGTTCATTCTTATTCTACAAAAAGGTATTTTTTTCTATTGATTTAATGTTAAAATTATTTTATTGGATATGTATCTGTTCCTAAAAACCCCATGCAGTTTCTAACCTCGATCATAGGTTGTTGATAATAGGTTGTTCAGGTTCGTCAAGGTAAGCAAACTAATCGTTTTCGAGTTATATTATGTGTATGTACGTCACTGATGCTTTTATTAATACTCGGCATGCATTCCATGTTTTATATCACAAACAGAGTAACATTCTGTTGGAGCTCCTACAGGAAGTGGGAAAACTATATCTGCAGATCTAGCTATGCTTCATTTATTTAATACAGCCCTGATATGAAGGTACAACTTTAATTGCTGTGTAAATACCTTGGATTCACTTATTAGGTTGTAATTTCAGTATCAACTGCCATGTGGGACCGAGTAATGCGGCGGCCTAACGTGAGCAATATTTTCTTCATATTTTGTTATGTCTCCATGAAAATTAATGTGTAAAGGTTGCAAACAGTTTTCGTAAATGCTTATATTTGGCATTATAATTGATTTACGGTTTGTAATTTCCTTTTTTTTTACAGCAAAACCGCTTCGTCTTTGATGGATTTGCTTAAAAAAATGCTTAAAACTGTTTAAAATCAACCTTCTATTTGTGAGGATCTTTTCGGTTCATTGCTTGATGGTATCTCTAAAATTGCTGTTACCCGCGGAAGTCACCAGTTACGGGTTTTGTTTATACGGTTTAAACCGCTTATGCTCACTACATGTGATCAGGTATATATCATTTTGTATTAGTTTAGTTTTTCTTATGATTTGTTTTATTGATTTTTAAATATGTTTATAGGCTGCTACTTGGGGAAGCAGCCAGGGCGCTATGTTTGAATGTGTACTGAAGGCAAGTTGTGAGAATATTGAATATGGATTGACTAAGGACCGAGCTCCGGTTGATATATCAGGTTTTCATCTCCATGAAATGTTCTTCAACTGTTGAAAATTCTGGAACATGTGGTGAAGAAACCGAGTGACAAATTGAAGTCGGTTTTGTGGCAGCTAATAACGGTTCTTTTGAATAGAATAATGAAGATGGTTTGATGCAACTCTGAATTAACAAGGTTGGTGGTTCCTCTTCTAATAACTTATTACTGATTTTATGTATTATCTTGCAGGTTCGAAGATCAATAAATAATTTGGGTTTCTATACATATGCATTCACATATTGCTTAACAGGTATGAGATAGTCATCAAAGCTTTGAATAGTTTTTTTAGTCTTTTTGTTGCAACGGTTCATTAATTCGTATCGGGCTTTATGGTTATATAGAGGAGAAGAGAAGTGCATAGAATTTGAAAGTGTATGTCAATTACTCGAGCTCATTTTGGGATCTCAATTCCTCAGGTAGTTATAAGTTTTTAATACTCAAGAATTAAAAATCGTTTTCTGTTTTTTTCTGTTGCTTATATTTGTATTTTTGTCCAAACAACCACCGAAACTTTTTATATGCAAACAGTCTTACAAATTATTTGCCCAAACAACCACTTTTCATCGATATTACCAACAACGCAACCCCCACTCCGTTCTTTATTGATCATTTATATATTTGTCACTGCAGCTCGATTTAATGTGAATAGTGTAAACATCTTTCTTTATACACTCAACAATGGGAAGATACCCAAAAAGAGATTCAACAGTAATTAACATCTATTATATCTAAATAATTTATTTTCCAAAATTTTGTGTTACAGTTAAGTAAAACTAAGAATCCATTGAACTTCGGATGGCATTATTTTGAAATTTGGTGCAAGATTTGGAGGTGTAATAGCAGGTTACACGTTATGTCATGGCATTTTAACTTAATAGATACCTAACAGAATACTTCATGGTAGTGAGCCATTATTGAATCTCTACTTAATCATTTATTAAATCACGTTTTTGAAGTGATCATGGTTGAATTTTCAGCTTGCATCCACATGGTAGAAGACGTCCGAGTCTGACTTAGGGGTTGGCAAGAAGCGGTTATTTGATAGCTCCTATGGGGGAGGCTAATGAGAAACCTACCTTCGAGAGGGTACTTGAACGAGCAAAAAGGAATCCTTATTGCAACATTAATGTGTCAAGTACACATGTCAAGTTTACTTATGGCAGAGTATGACTTATGCCATGTTTTTATGCTAAAAATCATTTGTTCCTACCATATATATTATATTCATTTCGTTTATATTGTTTTAGTTCTATCAATCATACCATTGCATAACCTAATGCATTTTTTGCAGAATTGAACAGCATAAACAGTTAAAAAATGGGTCACCAATGAGGGACACATTTCCGTCCATGTAGCTTTCTAGAAGTAGTTGCTGACCACTTTTGGTCAGGCGGGTGAACTCATTTCATAGAGTCAACACACTCAACACATGTTTCATCACGTGCTGTTGCAACTGCTGAGTTTTCTTCAACTGAACTTTCCGTGGATATAACACATTCAGAAACTGAACCAGGCACAAGTAAGATCCTTTCAAGATTATTTGAACTATTGGCTTATACACTTTGACCACTTCGGGATGCGGTCACATTACTGAACTGTTACACAGTTTCACAAAAACAAATGACTATACAATGTGTATTTCATGTTACTAATTTGAGTAATTTGGTGATGAATTATAGTATGCCAAAAATGTATTTGATGAGATATCAAGCACTTAGATGAAAAAAAATGGAGTTTAAACAATCATTAGTTGACTAAGAGGCAATGGGTTGCTTTCTATCTTCACATATTCTTTTTTTTTTTTTTGAAAGGCAAGGAAGAATAGACATTAGAACAGTGGCTCGGAGGAGGAGACCACTAAAAGAATACAAGCGTTCGAAATAAATTACAGGAAAGAAAACAACAGGCACCACAACTACAAACAACAAAACCAAGCAAACTGCAAGAAACTCAACTACGCAAATAAGTCAAACGGCTTAGCAATCCAACAACTCCAGTTGGGGACGATTGAGTAGAGGTTGGCCGAGATCCAGTCTTTTGAAATCCGTTGAATGAAGGGGAACACGTCTTCGTTTCTTACATCATATAATGCTTTGTTAATGAGTAATGGTTTTGCAGGATATGTGCATAAATAAACAAGATGAATAATGGCTCTCATTATACAAATTCAGACTTTTAATTGCTTAAAATAATAATTAATTTCTTAAAATAATAATATAACGTAAATGTGGTATGGAACTATCTCGAGTCGGTACTTATACTTAAATATAGGCTGATGAATCTAATATACCAGGTACTTAATTAATTTCCATTCTAATGATGTGGCTCTATATTATTGCAGGTAAATACATATATTAACTTTAATAATTTTGGAGGATCGTCTTGGGTATGAGCAACATGATAAGAGTTGGACCATTATGCATGAAATCTTATCTACAAATTAGACAAGAGAGTTATTTGGCACCTTGGATGACATATTTCACTTGGGGTAATCCTTCATTTGTGTTTCTTTGTCTTACTATGTTGTATTTAGATCCGTGCATGTGCGTTTTCATATTATAGTTCTTCGATGATAATTAATATTATGTTCAAATATATATTGCTCCTGCTTTATTGAGAATGTGGTATATATGCTTATAGTTGAGAAACCGTAACACCATGGGGAATAACGTTTTCATTTATAGCAAATATGTATGTATTATTATTTATAGGTAATAGGAAGAAATGAACTTCAGTTTTGAATCTCGCAAGGCTAAAAGATGATATAATGAATAAAATGTTACGATAATCAAAATTTGTGTGGATAGCTTTCTCTCTTATTATGGGTTGTCTAAAAGATGTTCATAATAATGATATAATAGGTTGATTAGGAGCTGTTCGGATAGCTTATTGCAAAACCTAATTAAACTGGAATCGTGCTTTATAGGCACTGTTTGGATAGCTTATCTGAACAGTTGTTTAACTTGACATGTTATTAGGGGTTGTTTGGAAAGCTTATTTGAGCAGCTAAATCACCCTCACCTGTTGGTATTTGGGTATGCAATCCTGTGAGTAACAGTTAACACGTATGACTGTGATAATAAAGAAAAAATAAGATATTATATGGAAGGAATAGAGGATAGCTTCTCATATGATTTGTTATGTGTGTGTCAGCATTTTGTGCATAATGTATAGTAACACAGTATAAATGACAATGATTGGGTCGAGCAGGTTGGGTAAAATGTTGCAACACATTAGATTCTGATGTGGGCCCAAAATTGGCTGGGGCAGGTTGATCCAAAATCCACACTGGAAGAAGCTGATGAATGCTTATTGTGACCGACAATTGGTTGAAACCAACTTTGTTACAGGCCAACAGTCTTGATTATTTTCTGTTAGTCCTACTATATGTTCCATATTCCTTGACCTTTGTCTCAGCAGGTTTGCTTGGACTCATTTCGCATTCGCTTCGTTTTCCTTTGTTTATTAATTTTCGTTTGTTTATATCTGTTCACTGGGCTTTTTAAGCTCAGCCGCATTTCTTTTCCTGCGGCAGGTTTTAGAAGGAAGCTGGGTTGAGTGAAGAGTGCTTAGGAGCTCTTAGTGGACTACATTGTTGATACCCTTCCATGGATTAGAGTTTTGACTTAGAGTTTTCCTTTTGGTTCTTAGCTTGTTATTAGTTTTGGAAGTTGTAATGTTTAGAATTAGTCCTTTATCTTTTCATTAGAACTGCATTGTAACCCTTGTTTTAGTAGTGTATTTCTGTTTACTTGTGTTCTGATTTGACTCCAAAATGTTACACTTTAGCCCTTTTCGGGTTGGGGTGTTACAATTTTGGTATCAGAGCCAGGTTTGATCGGCGGATTCAAAACCGTAGAGCTTAGGCTATGACCTGTGAGTATTAGGCCCTGTAAGTTTTGCACCATAAGAGTTAGGGAACAACCGTTGAGAACTTGCTTTAGGATTTTCACTCTGAAACTTAAGTTATGACCGGTGAGGATGGGTAGACTAGGACATATGTGTAAGTAGCATTGCTTCCGCATCACTCTGATTCGTGCCTCTGCCTTTAGTTAAGCCTTATAAGAACATTTGTTTACAGTACATCGGGAACCACATGGATACCTTACACCACTTAAGTTTCACCTTCTGATTTTGATCTCAGATTC
Source organism: Artemisia annua (assembly GCA_014162995.1). Taxonomy (NCBI): domain Eukaryota; kingdom Viridiplantae; phylum Streptophyta; class Magnoliopsida; order Asterales; family Asteraceae; genus Artemisia; species Artemisia annua. The sequence goes on from LBNU01026121.1 coordinate 47,206, forward strand.
CGATTTGTTTACAATTGATACCTTTCCGACCATCCTGATGGTTATTCAACCATAATGTGTTTGACACTTTTGGTAAATTCATTACATATGTTCGATATAAAATGTATCATCTGCTACTAATTGACTCCGCATAATCTATTACTACTCCTATGAGAACTCTGGTATTTATTAACCACGGATACAGGAAGATTTGTGCCCTTCCTTTTGAATGATGAACTTTGTTTGCCAATCAGTTCCTTTAGAAGGATATGGTGTTCATATTATCTTAGTATGGATTTGTTAACCGAGCATGATAATGCTGGCAACTGATATCCCATACATCTCACTTTTGAAAACCATACGATGTTCGTATTACCGATGATGCACACCCTATCTATCACTTGTGCTAAGAAGCCAAACAAGATTCCAACACATTGAACTGTTCGCTTATCTCTCTCAACATTTTGATGTACCATGTACTGGACTCTGATATACAAACTATCTGTCTGGTTTGCTGACTGTATTCGTTCTATGAATCCGTTAACTTTTGATATATCTGATTTTGAGGTCTTTTGGTTATGATTTGGCGGACTCCTCATAAGCTGCCATAAACAACAATATCAGATACGTGACCTTTAGCAATCTGCTTCATTCTGTTTCTATTATGATGTTTTTCAACCACATAAATCTGTTAAGATTGATGCTGCTATGAAAGTACAAGACTCCGATCTCATTTGATTTTCGTGTTTCTCCTGATACCTATTAGTGTCCACCCTTGGAAAGTCCTAGCATTGGAAGTATTTTATCGTACAAAGTTTTCTGGTGTGTCCTGATGAACCTCTTGGTGTTTTCCCTTCTATTTGGGTTGTAGTGTTGGCATGGAACTGCTCCCAATTGACGACCATAGTGCCATAGAAGTTGAGAGATTGAAGGAGATGATGGAGTATGGGTTTGTTCACCTTAGTGCCTCATGGGATGCTCCTGTTAGTTTATGAAGAAGAAAGAGAGAAGTATGCGACGGTGTATTGACTATCGTGAACTTAACCGTACCACTGTCCGTAATCATTATCCGTTTCCGCGTATCAATGATTAATTTGGTCTACCTTTGAAACTTCGTATCTGATTGCATCATTTTAGGTTTAAAGGGCTGAAGAAGTAACCACAAGAACTTCTAAGAAGGGGGCTAACTAAACGAGAGTAACCTCTATGAAGTATTTTAGTTTAATCGTGAAAAAGAAGGAAGGTGATGTGAAGTGGATGCGAAGTTTCCCTAAGATGATTCCTGAAGCTACTTTTGTACTCATTATAATCATTATGAGCTTTGATGATGCCAATTGTATTGGCTAATTTGTCAACTATTCTTATGCATCTAATGAAATCTGGTTTTCACGAGTATTTGGACAAATTTTCATAGTATGACATTGTGTTGTGTTCAGAGACGAAAGAGGAACGTGGAGATCATTCTCGTATTAAGTTGAAGTAACCCTTTGTTCTGGAAGAGTAGTTTTGATTAGAGTTCAGAAATCGTAGTAGACAACGCAACCTGACTGGAGTTGTGCTAGAAGACCTGTCGAAGACACGCAATCTTGCTTCTCTATTCATTTCAGTTGTACTAAGATGAATTGATAGCAGAAGCAGATTGCGGATGCAAGGGTGCACAGTGATCATGCCAGAGATTCACGTTACTACACCACAATTTCAAGAAGAGGTGTCGAAGGCTTGAGGGACCAGACTCAAGTTTATAATTCCTTTTCACTGTATGATCAGATGACTACTCAGATTTGAAAGAAACGATGAATTGTGTATTTGAATGGACGAATCTTGAAGCAAACAATTGTGTTTTGGATGAATAAATTTCGTGAAGGATGAAGTTACTGATGACGTATTTCATTTCTGATTAACCCACTTAAGTTCCGTTACCTGATGATAAGATCTTTTGAATGATTTAAGTTCGCCGTTAGTAATTCCGTTGTGTGTTCATTCTGCGTTGGATGATGGTGTTGTTATGAGAATTTTGACGATACTTATTAGGTTCTGTTACGTTATTGGTGCGACCTGTTTCTCTGTTTCTGAATTAGTAATGATGATTGTTTCGGACCTACCCTAGGAGGTAGAAGGACTGTTAGGTGGTTAAGATAAGATGTGTAATTCACGACTTGGAATAAAGTATGGTCATTATGAGGGCATATTTATGTGATGCCAGTATTATGACGTCTGGCCAACGTGATAATACTTGCATCATATAACGTGCACTTATTGTGACCATAGGATATTTCGAGGAGTGCCTTAGAAGCCTTAGAATTTCTGATATCTGATTGAGATTATCCGCGTTTAGTGAGACCTTAGATTCATTCTACCTACACGCTTAATCTGCCTTCATCGTTATATAACTTGATATGTTTGGATATTCAACATGCATCTGTTGACCACTGTACTTCGGATGAGAATCTTAGATTTTGTTGTAGAGCTGTCTGCCGTTCGATGTTACCAATCAGTCTGTTTGTGCCTGTACGGATTCGACCTGCTACTATGGAAGAGTACATCTATGTCTTGATATGAGTACGTTTCATATTCGCTGAATCTATTTCACTATGATCTGCTATGAGCTAAGAGATAATATTTTGGGTTTTGAGGAACAAGATATGCTTGTTTATGAGAATACCTTGGAATGGTTATATTGAAGACGAGACTATTTGAAAATCTGAAGAGTTAATCATGTTTATCATCCTCATGTATTCTGCAGTTCGATATGTTCTCATCTGTCTTGTCTATTACTACTCCACGAACGATATATCCGTCAAATCCTATGTATTCTTTGTATCTCTTCCAAGAGAATCTGATTATCATCCGTTACGCTTGGTATATTATTCTTTTGATTCAAATTCAGTATGGTATGTATTTTCTGAGGAAACCGAAGCTATTTTTTATCAACAAGATAGAGTCATAAGAAACAAGTCCTTCACATTTCCGTTCACAGTCAGTTGTGTTTCCGTTTCGTTTTTCCTTCAATTTTCGAGGACGAAAATGTTCTTTTTAGAGGGTAAGAGTTGTAAAACCCTAAATTCTGTATTCACAATTTTACGTCTACTTTGAATTTTTACCTAAGTTATATATTAATTAATTAAACACATAAAACTATATGTTATGTTATAAAATACATTTAATAAAAGTTAACATAAAATATCTACATAAAATAAAGTTTGTAACAATTAAAACCTTCCTAAACCTCTTCCAGACTTGGTACACGTTTGTTTTACTCACACATGCAAAAGGATAAGAACTCTTTATATTTGCTCTATATCAGCCTAATATCACGACACAATCAAATCTCTATCAATCACATTTATTTTTCTTTATTCGTTTCCTAATAAGAAAACACGCTCCTCCCTTGCCTATACCAGATCAGGTTCTTTTCCATCTTTTTTTTTCTGTCATACGAAACAAAACAATAAACACACATACAAGTTCCTGGTTACCTCTTTTCTCTCAAGGCTCAAGGTTCTAGGGACGATTGTTGTTGCTTGCTGAAGTATACGTACGTGGTGATAAGGGTTCGAAGGTTGTGGCTGTGGTATACGTTTGGTGTTCGTGGGTTTCAGAATGGCTATACATTGTTGTGGTTTTCTTGTCCTCTNCGAGAATTAAAAATCGTTTTCTGTTTTTTTCTGTTGCTTATATTTGTATTTTTGTCCAAACAACCACTGAAACTTTTTATATCCAAACAGTCTTACAAATTATTTGCCCAAACAACCACTTTTCATCGATATTACCAACAACGCAACCCCCACTCCGTTCTTTATTGATCATTTATATATTTGTCACTGCAGCTCGATTTAATGTGAATAGTGTAAACATCTTTCTTTATACACTCAACAATGGGAAGATACCCAAAAAGAGATTCAACAGTAATTAACATCTATTATATCTAAATAATTTATTTTCCAAAATTTTGTGTTACAATTAAGTAAAACTAAGAATCCATTGAACTTCGGATGGCATTATTTTGAAATTTGGTGCAAGATTTGGAGTTATAATAGCAGGTTACACGTTATGTCATGGCATTTTAACTTAATAGATACCTAACAGAATACTTCATGGTAGTGAGCCATTATTGAATCTCTACTTAATCATTTATTAAATCACGTTTTTGAAGTGATCATGGTTGAATTTTCAGCTTGCATCCACATGGTAGAAAACGTCCGAGTCTGACTTAGGGGTTGGCAAGAAGCGGTTATTTGATAGCTCCTATGGGGGAGGCTAATGAGAAACCTACCTTCGAGAGGGTACTTGAACGAGCGAAAAGGAATCCTTATTGCAACATTAATGTGTCAAGTACACATGTCAAGTTTACTTATGGCAGAGTATGACTTATGCCATGTTTTTATGCTAAAAATCATTTGTTCCTACCATATATATTATATTCATTTCGTTTATATTGTTTTAGTTCTATCAATCATACCATTGCATAACCTAATGCATTTTTTGCAGAATTGAACAGCATAAACAGTTAAAAAATGGGTCACCAATGAGGGACACATTTCCGTCCATGTAGCTTTCTAGAAGTAGTTTGTAAAACCCTAAATTCTGTATTCACAATTTTACGTCTACTTTGAATTTTTACCTAAGTTATATATTAATTAATTAAACACACAAAACTATATGTTATGTTATAAAATACATTTAATAAAAGTTAACATAAAATATCTACATAATATAAAGTTTGTAACAATTAAAACCTTCCTAAACTTCTTCAAGACTTGGTACACGTTTGTTTTACTCACACATGAAAAAGGATAAGAACTCTTTATATTTGCTCTATATCAGCCTAATATCACGACACAATCAAATCTCTATCAATCACATTTATTTTTCTTTATTCGTTTCCTAATAAGAAAACACGCTCCTCCCTTGCCTATACCAGATCAGGTTCTTTTCCATCTTTTTTTTTTCTGTCATACGAAACAAAACAATAAACACACATACAAGTTCCTGGTTACCTCTTTTCTCTCAAGGCTCAAGGTTCTAGGGACGATTGTTGTTGCTTGCTGAAGTATACGTACGTGGTGATAAGGGTTCGAAGGTTGTGGCTGTGGTATACGTTTGGTGTTCGTGGGTTTCAGAATGGCTATACGATTGTTGTGGTTTTCTTGTCCTATCCTCTTTTGTCTCGATTAAACAGAAAAGGTATCAACACCACTCTTGTTCTTTTTATCAGTCCTCTTCGACACATAAGTATACGTTATCAATCTGAAACTAAACATCAAAACCCTAACCATGGTATTAAGCTATCTGTTTAATTTATTCCTACTCATAATCTGTAAACACATGCATTTAAACGCCACATAAAATCATAGTATGACCAGAACTGATGTGTATCGACCCTTGTTTTCTGTTTTAATCGACTCACGGTTATGCTTTATTCGACCCATGTTTGCTTCGACTCAATACATGCAGAACCTAAGCTGATCTTCAGCACTAATCGACCAATAAATACAACACTTATTAAACCCTAAAAAAAATAATTAAGCATGGGGCGTGTATATTTAATACAAGGATTACGGCTTGGTTGCGTGGACTGTTGTGCCATAATTTTTGTGTGTGTGGGTTTTGTGTCGACATTTAGGGCTGTAAACATGTGTGATATTGGCGAAATAAACCTATGAAACGTGTGTGTGCAATCGGATTTAGAAGGGAATAAGGATTTGTACTTGTTTCTGTCACAATGGTTGGCTGTGCAGAATGTTGGGGTCAGTTGTAAGGTGAATAAAGAGATAATATCAATGTGTTTTTCTGAGTTTCTTGAGTCTAAAACAAAGTTTATGATGAGTATCTTCTGTATACCAAATCTTGTGGTCATTGGAGGTCGAAAGGGTAGTCTTTTGATTTTTACAAGATTAAGTGTCAAAACTGTGTTTCGAATGCCTGGAAATCAGTAGGCGTTTTTGATTTTTCATTTTCAAACCATAAATAGTTAAGGGATATCCTTTTGCAGGAGTAATATTTAAACTATGTGAGACTTACTAGAATTTTTGTGGATTTTTCTGAAGTGTATAAATGGGCTAACCGAAGGCAAACTTTCTGTATGTATGTGCATTTAACTTTCTGGGTAGGTTTGGGAAAACGATTTTTGAAAAGATACTTGTCCTTTGAAATAAAATCTAGAATAATTACAATAACTAACTGACATGTATAAGTATCTATGATAATTATTTGAGCACCTCAGTAAGTATATAAGTATGATTTTAAATTCATAAACAAAGTGTCTTAAACATGATAAAATCTGAAATATGTTATAAGTTACGGTTTTGGTGTAACCTAATGCCATTAAATATGTTTTGACCCTAATTTCATTTGAAACATTAATCCGGATACTATTGAACATATGTTAACATAATTTCACATATAAAACCCTAATCACTTTAATGAATGGTAATGAGTAATTAAGAATCCGTTATGACAATAAATGAGCTAATAAATGTAATATTAACCCTAATCCGTGTAGATTCGTTGAAGAAGGCGTGTCGTTGTTTCCTTGTGTTCATTTTCCATTGCTTTCATTTCATTTGCTAAGGTACATATATTCTAACCTTTCAGTAAGGTCTCTTATGACTCATGATCCATTCCATTGCCACTATTATGATTTCTGATCTTTATACGCCTGATATCCTTGGTTCATTTGATAGTATGATTTCGTATGAAGACCCTTTTAAAAATATATCCGGATGACTTTTGAGAAAAAAAAAACTATTTTTGAAATGATTTATGTGATTACGATACGATGCCAGTTTTATATGAAGGTTTTGTGACTTTTATGAAATGTGTTTCTAAAGGAATACTTTTATGATAAAAAGGTTTTAAATAAGTTTCAAAAGTCCTTAATCTGTTTTATTCTCTAAGATTTCTCATGACTTTCTTTAACATCTTTTGATTATTTAACTTCAAATTTTGAACCTTTGCTATGAACCCTTTTTTTTCTATTATGAACCTTTGATTTGAACCTCATGATATGAATCTTTGATGTGGACCTTTGACTTGAACCATTGCTATGATCTCTTTGTATGATCCATATTTGATCGATCCATTTCTGTTGTGATTTGCTTTGGTATTTGTTGTATGCTATATTCCATTTCTTATAGCATTCCTATGCCCTTATATGCTGCCCATTATTTAATTAAATTGTAGCCAGTCATGGGGAGTCCATGGCCTTGCCACTGATGCACCAGTGGTATTGACACTATCTGTGGAGGTGGGGTTTTGTCCACAGCGTTCCCTATTATGCTATAGCACCATGGCCATTATTATTATTATTGTATGTATGCTTAGCCTAGAGCTTGGTATATGTATATTTGTTTTGCAGGGAGCGTATGGATGCATCCTAGGTACTTTGTTTCGTTTTGAATTTGGTGAATGGGTATGTGTGTGCAATACACTCCACTTCACATTTGGTACATCGAGCTAGCTACTCTATGTGCAATTTAATATATGATTGTTGGGCATTTATGTTAGTTCTAATTTTATATGATCCTTATTATCTTGTCTTCTCTATTGTAATTAACCTATGTTTGTTTTTCAACTGCTTACACTTGTGATCCGTTTCATTTTCATTTGATTCGTTTGATATTCCATATTCGTATTTCCCTTGATTATTTTCTGTTAGTCCTACTATATGTTCCATATTCCTTGACCTTTGTCTCAGCAGGTTTGCTTGGACTCATTTCGCATTCGCTTCGTTTTCCTTTGTTTATTAATTTTCGTTTGTTTATATCTGTTCACTGGGCTTTTTAAGCTCAGCCGCATTTCTTTTCCTGCGGCAGGTTTTAGAAGGAAGCTGGGTTGAGTGAAGAGGGCTTAGGAGCTCTTAGTGGACTACATTGTTGATACCCTTCCATGGATTAGAGTTTTGACTTAGAGTTTTCCTTTTGGTTCTTAGCTTGTTATTAGTTTTGGAAGTTATAATGTTTAGAATTAGTCCTTTATCTTTTCATTAGAACTGCATTGTAACCCTTGTTTTAGTAGTGTATTTCTGTTTACTTGTGTTCTGATTTGACTCCAAAATGTTACACTTTAGCCCTTTTCGGGTTGGGGTGTTACATAGTTGCTGACCACTTTTGGTCAGGCGGGTGAACTCCTTTCATAGAGTCAACACACTCAACACATGTTTCATCACGTGCTGTTGCAACTGCTGAGTTTTCTTCAACTAAACTTTCCGTGGATATAACACATTCAGAAACTGAACCAGGCACAAGTAAGATCCTTTCAAGATTATTTGAACTATTAGCTTATACACTTTGACCACTTCGGGATGCGGTCACATTACTGAACTGTTACACAGTTTCACAAAAACAAATGACTATACAATGTGTATTTCATGTTACTAATTTGAGTAATTTGGTGATGAATTATAGTATGCCAAAAATGTATTTGATGAGATATCAAGCACTTAGATGAAAAAAATGGAGTTTAAACAATCATTAGTTGACTAAGAGGCAATGGGTTGCTTTCTATCTTCACATATTCTTTTTTTTTGAAAGGCAAGGAAGAATAGACATTAGAACAGTGGCTCGGAGGAGGAGACCACTAAAAGAATACAAGCGTTCGAAATAAATTACAGGAAAGAAAACAACAGGCACCACAACTACAAACAACAAAACCAAGCAAACTGCAAGAAACTCAACTACGCAAATAAGTCAAACGGCTTAGCAATCCAACAACTCCAGTTGGGGACGATTGAGTGGAGGCTGGCCGAGATCCAGTCTTTTGAAATCCGTTGAATGAAGGGGAACACGTCTTCGTTTCTTACATCATATAATGCTTTGTTAATGAGTAATGGTTTTGCAGGATATGTGCATAAATAAACAAGATGAATAATGGCTCTCATTATACAAATTCAGACTTTTAATTGCTTAAAATAATAATTAATTGCTTAAAATAATAATAGAACGTAAATGTGGTATGGAACTTGGAATTCCATTGCATACGTTTAGACCAGGTAGGAGCTTCAAGTTGCCATATCGAGTCGGTACTTATACTTAAATATAGGCTGATGAATCTAATATACCAGGTACTTAATTAATTTCCATTCTAATGATGTGGCTCTATATTATTGCAGGTAAATACATATATGAACTTTAATAATTTTGGAGGATCGTCTTGGGTATGAGCAACATGATAAGAGTTGGACCATTATGCATGAAATCTTATCTACAAATTAGACAAGAGAGTTATTTGGCACCTTGGATGACATATTTCACTTGGGGTAATCCTTCATTTGTGTTTCTTTGTCTTACTATGTTGTATTTAGATCCGTGCATGTGCGTTTTCATATTATAGTTCTTCGATGATAATTAATATTATGTTCAAATATATATTGCTCCTGCTTTATTGAGAATGTGGTATATATGCTTATAGTTGAGAAACCGTAACACCATGGGGAATAACGTTTTCATTTATAGCAAATATGTATGTATTATTATTTATAGGTAATAGGAAGAAATGAACTTTAGTTTTGAATCTCGCAAGGCTAAAAAGATGATATAATGAATAAAATGTTGCGATAATCAAAATTTGTGTGGATAGCTTTCTCTCTTATTATGGGTTGTCTAAAAGATGTTCATAATAATGATATAATAGATTGATTAGGAGCTGTTCGGATAGTTTATTGCAAAACTTAATTAAACTGGAATCGTGCTTTATAGGCACTGTTTGGATAGCTTATCTGAACAGTTGTTTAACTTGACATGTTATTAGGGGTTGTTTGGAAAGCTTATTTGAGCAGCTAAATCACCCTCACCTATTGGTATTTGGGTATGCAATCCTGTGAGTAACAGTTAACACGTATCACTGTGATAATAAAGAAAAAATAAGATATTATATGGAAGGAATAGAGGATAGCTTCTCATATGATTTGTTATGTGTGTGTCAGCATTTTGTGCATAATGTATAGTAACACAGTATAAATGACAATGATTGGGTCGAGCAGGTTGGGTAAAATGTTGCAACACATTAGATTCTGATGTGGGCCCAAAATTGGCTGGGGCAGGTTGATCCAAAATCCACACTGGAAGAAGCTGATGAATGCTTATTGTGACCGACAATTGGTTGAAACCAACTTTGTTACAGGCCAACAGCACGGGAATTGAGAAGGCTCGACAGCGTATCTCGATCTCATTGCTTATTACTTATTCTAGAACAATATATATGGCAGGATGTTTGTTTGTGTGTGTTTAAAATGAACCTGTTTGTTTTATTTAGTTGAATGTAAAATGACCGAGTGTAACATGAAAAATTCAACTTTTACAGTTTGTAACCACGTTTTACTTTCTGATTTGCTTTTGCTAATTGCTATTGCTAACTTCTTTTCACTTTTATAGAAAGAAATTGCCAATCACAAGTTGAAGGCCATCAAGTTTTTAGGTGAAGTAATGAAATTACCAAGCCAGCAAAATCTTCTACAAAATATTCATCACCATACAAAAATAAAGGTATGATAATTCGTAAATTCGGCATTTAGTTTTGAGTAAGTTACCCATACTAAAAATGACCTTATTAACCTATGACCCAACTTGCCCATCTTGCTACCTAGAATGAGAGTGAGTGAAAATTTGATCATTGGGCATTCAAAATGGCGAATTGAATATGCAATTGTTAAGCCACTGTATAATGAACTTAGACCAGATTCTTGACTTTGGTTACGTATATTTTCGTGGTACTTTAGTGGTTTTCTAGGTTACTTACGATAATGATATATCTAACTTCAATTGCACAAGTTCTCTTATTCCCATTAGTATAATGAATAGACCATGATTCATAGCATGCCCATTTAGCAGACCGTATAGGGTGATAGTCTTACATATGTTAACTTCTTAACAATCACCAAGTATAAAATTTCTCTTTATTGTAGTAAAGTTCTATCAACTGAGATTAATGGCGATTTTTTTATACTTTCCGGGTAGCAAATATGCGTAGTTAACTGATTTCAATATGTGATTTTCACTTATTTACAAAGCCAATGTGGACATGTTTATATTCATTATGTACTTATCCTTCTTGTGTCACTTTTCAGTTTTGGACAGATCTGAAGTTAACTTCTCCTCGGATGGAGCAAGAAAGTATGTACAAAATGTCACTGAAGCACTTTACTCTTCAGTCCACTTCGAGGCAAGTATCATTTTGCATATTTTACCTTTGGAAGTTGAGTTTAGAAATCATTTTGCTTGCTCTTATGAATCACAAATAACATTTGGGTTATGTTTTTTTTAGTGAATCAAGAAACCCTTTTGTGGAATATGCGGTGCAATATGCTGTTGCAGCATACACTTCATTAGGTAACGACACGAAGGAGTTACTGCATAAACTGATTTTGCATGGTGAGTTTTGGTATTTTCTTTTGTGTTTATATGCATAGACGAAATTTATCTTCACTATTAGATATCTAATACGCGATTAGTTGAACAGGTTCTGATATCACAATTTACTCCTATTTGAATATTGTATTGAACTGAAGGAAATAATTGGAAACCCTCTCTTTTCTGAAAAGGAAGAATAAATATAAAAAGATTACTAATTTAGTCTACATAAAAATTAGAATATAAAGAAAGTTCTTTTTCTTAATCTCATGAACAAGATCTAAGAATCCATTTAGTTGATGGAAGAACAGGGGGCAGGCCTGAGATTGGATAGTTCTAAAAGTATCAAAGCTTGTGCAAATTGGTTTTCACTTGCCATTAAAGATGATGACAAGCAACAATGCTTAACTAACTAGAAACCTCATGATTCTAGACCTTCAAATGATTACAGGAATGACTCACAACAGGTGAGAAACAGAAAATATTCCCTTGGTTCCATCTAATGTGACATATATATATATGGAACATTTACGTCTAGAACTACTTTTAATTTTTTGACGAAACGAGTTAGTGGCTGTATTCATTAAATAAACGCTTTCATAGACTCTTTCAATATTAACCAATATGACTGCTTTTGCATTTTAACATTTTTCTTTATCTTACCAGCTTGACATGTTAAGAGTGGATCCAGTTTGGAAAATGCCACCATGTTGCTGGTTACATTTTTGAAGCAATTCAGGTTTAAACCGTATGAATTATTTCAACACATTTGGAGTAAAGCCGGTTAGTGCTGCCCCTCACAGTTCTCAAATTTACCAATAGATAAATACTTCAAAAGAATACGCACGTTGTTCGAAGTATCTAAAAGAACGTCTCATTTCCCTCAAAGATAAAAATGAAAGTTTTTTTTTTTCTTTTTTTTTTTTTGATAACCATGGTTTCCGAGTTTTTGGCCGACTAATCCACGGGGTTTGAACCCACCGCCACACAGACTCAAACCAGGTGAAGCCCTCCCTTTTCAGGAGGTTGGCGTGGCCACTTAAGGTTGTTTGCACCAAGCAGGAATTGAACTTGAGACCTCACACATTTTAGAGTGATAGTCACAAGCCTTTTTGCCAATAGTTAGTTTTCTTCAGTACTTACTTTGACCTTTTTAGTCAACTAACCAAAATGATTTATGGCATGTATAGATTTTGGTTCTTACTTTGACTTATATAGTCAACTGACCAAAATGTAAATATTTTACTTTAGTTTATGTAAAAACTATATCATTCATAAAAATCGTTTTTAGATTATTCACCTATTGGTTTTCATAGTCATTGGAGATGTACGAGGAAGTGGTTTACTACTTGGCGTAGAGCTTGTCACTGTCCGAAGATCGAAAACACCGGCTAATGCACAAGTATTAGAATTAATGGACAATACGAAAGGTACAAATTATTTTGCTCCTGAAAATTGTTGAAAGCCAACACTCATGAAAAATGACCGAGTGTGCAAAGTGAATATTTTCATTTCTTAATGTATGTTATTAATGAGTCTATGGTTTCTAACTTATAATATATTCAATTATGTTGTCTAACTGAACTAATAAGTGTTGCTGTAACAGGTCAAAGTCAAACGCTTCAATGAAATGTGCCGGCATCTTGGCCCATCTATGATTTAGCAAATGCAACATTCTAAATCATTTGTCCTTATCGTATATACATATCTTTCTATTCGTAAAGTAGTACCTTCAAACAATAATCAGTAATACCATAACAAAATTTAATGAAATCGACGTTGATAAAAATAACTTTCCATTAACTAACACCATCAAAATTAAAATTACAAGTCATGCCCGCCCATTGGGCATAAAGAATACCCAAAGCTCTACCTTGTGAAGTTACCATCAAGTCGAGACTTCACTGTGCCAAACATATACAAGTAATTAGTTGTTCTAATGCGTCAACCTCACAAAAGTCAAAAGGTACGTTTTTCACCACTAAAAGTTGCACTTATAATATGTTTCGTAAATTGTAGTTTCTGATAAATAAATATCCTAAGAGAAAAATGATAAATATCCTAAGGAAGAAATAAGGAAGAAAAACCTACGACCTAAAACATAATTTTACAATAACTAAAACCATCCAAATTATAATTACAAGTCATGGCCCGCCCATCGGGCGGGCTTTGAAGTCTAGTATATATATATATATATATATATATATATATATATATATATATATATATATATATATATATATATATATATATATATATATATATATATATATTAAATAGAATAATAGTAGAAATTAAGTATTTAATTAATTTAGTTTATAATTAAATAAATATGCTTGAGAAATCTTTATAAAAATTATATTTGTGAGGAAATATTATATTATAAATATCTTTTATTATTTATAATATAATTAAATATTAAGCACTTAAAATAAATACATTTGTATTTAGAGAATTATATAAAGGTAAGTATTTTTGTAAAATACTCTAAGTATTGTAATTTTTTAGAAATTTGGGCATGACCCGTTCATTTGTTAAACGTTTCCATTTTTCCTCAAATGTTGCAATTTCTCAAATAATTTACTAGTCACTTTATTCGTAAAATTTAGTACGTAATAACTATATTATTCGTTACTTATATAGTTATCGTTTTAATCCGTTCTACGTTATAAAATAATCACCGTAAGTCCAAATATATGTAAAAACTCGTTTTCGTCATCCAAAATATTTATTGGGCTTGAATTTCACTATTGGGCCCGTTAACCCAATATTAGCCCAAAACCATATAATACGGTTTTAGTTGAGTTTAATATATCATTATATATCGAAATTAATTTCTACACGCCCGATAATAATTTTTGGTCAAAAAGTCAAAGTTGGAAAACTTCCCATGGGCTCGGCCAATTGGCCCAATAACCAATTTTAGTTATTATATTTTATATAACTTTTATAATTAAACATAATTAACACTTTTAATTATGTTTAACCCTCAAAACATAAAGTTTGGTCAATATTATTTTTATCCAACTAAAAATAATGTAATTCGACTTAATAAAATAAAGTTCACCAAAAATTACATTTTTAACTAATTATTTATAATTAGTTACGGTTAATTCGATATATAATTAATTATAATCTTACAAGCAAAACTTCCACCAATTCACCACTTGAGCCAAAATTTTATGTTTTTCAAAACCCCAGTAATTTCGTATTTTAATTATGGCCGATTTATATAGATACACTAATAAGTGTATATATCGTCTTAAACTCGCGTAATTAGTGTAAATCACTTTTGTACCATCAAATTAATACCACAAGTAACAAGATTTACCACACAAGCAAGAAATATACATATGAACTAGTAGCATTTAATGTGGTTCAATTTACATGCATGCAAGACATATATATGTAAACTTGTCAACTTAACAAATATATATATATATATATATATATATATATATATATATATATATATATATATATATATATATATATATATATATATATATATATATATATATATATTTATATATATATATATATATATATATTTATATATATATATATATATATATATTTATATATATATATATATATATATATTTATATATATATATATATATATATATTTATATATATATATATATATATATATTTATATATATATATATATATATATATTTATATATATATATATATATATATATTTATATATATATATATATATATATATTTATATATATATATATATATATATATTTATATATATATATATATATATATATTTATATATATATATATATATATATATTTATATATATATATATATATATATATTTATATATATATATATATATATATATTTATATATATATATATATATATATATTTATATATATATATATATATATATATTTATATATATATATATATATATATATTTATATATATATATATATATATNTCAAAAATATATTTACTTGACCTTTACCATAATTACTGTGGTGTCGGTTCGCGTGCGGCGTTGTTTTTCAGAAAATGTGAGAAAGCTCTCAGTAAATTACGAAACTTGTCAGTAACTATCCGAAATGGATTAATTTGTGTTTACTGACAAAAATAAACTTTTTCAGTATTGACTGTAAGCTACAGTGTGCAGGACAGCTCCCGAAAACATGCAGAAATGTGCAGAAACATGCAGAAGTGTGCTAAAATGCATATAACGTTCAAGGTAAGTATAATAAATAGAAATTTATTATAAAATTAATTTATGAAAAATACCATTTGTCACACATTCCTTTCGAAATCGAGGTCATAGCCATGGTCCATTTCAAGCAACAAATTTTGACTAAGATTGATTTAAATCTAAAAAGGTTCAACCATTTGATACTTTGTGGCCCATAACCTAAACTAAGCAAAATAAAACAATACCATTGTAATGAAATCTAGCAGGTGGTAATTTGGAGAACGACCTGAAACCAAAGGCTATCTTAATATGTTGGGAGTTGCTCTTGTGTGCTCTTGGAAAAAATATATAGCATGACAAGTTTTACTTTTTACCAAGTGTGAATGTAGGAAGCAAACAAGCTAACACATGCATGGAGCTTTTTACCAAGTGTGGTGAATGTAGGAAGCAAACAAGCTAACACATGCGTGGATATTGCATATGTCCTAAAAATGTGTAAATGATGAGACGAAAAATGTTACGTTTTTAGGGGTCAGTTTGAGTCCTAATTCGTATATTATTGGATCGGATTTCACCCAAAGTCGTTTCTTTTCTCATTTTAGGTACTTTTGAGGAGAAAATCACAAAAGAAGCATTTTCGGGCGTTTTCAGAGTGAAAAAGTGCGGAAAACAACAAAATCTCAAAAGACCCTAAAGTGCACAGAAGGTGACGGCGTCACAAGCTTAAACGTGACGACGTCAGGAACAAATGAAGTGAAGAAATTGGAAGTTACTCATGACGGGNGTCGTTTCTTTTCTCATTTTAGGTACTTTTGAGGAGAAAATCACAAAAGAAGCATTTTCGGGCGTTTTCAGAGTGAAAAAGTGCGGAAAACAACAAAATCTCAAAAGACCCTAAAGTGCACAGAAGGTGACGGCGTCACAAGCTTAAACGTGACGACGTCAGGAACAAATGAAGTGAAGAAATTGGAAGTTACTCATGACGGGCCAGAGAGTTTTTGGCCTAGTTTGGTGACGGCGGCAGGGGAGGCCGTCAGATCTGGAACAAGGCGGCGTGACGACGTCAAGAAGGCCATCACAAAACCCTAACCGTCGGCGTGACGGCGTCACACCTTGGGCTGACGCCGTCAGCCCGTATTCTCTATATATATAGGACGAATTTTATTGTTTTAAGAGAGGAACTTGGTGGAGAACTTAAGGGTTAAACCCTAGCTCGTGTATCACAGACCTTAGAGGGTACTTTTACCCCTCTAACTTGCATGTTTAATCTAAGATAAGTCTTCATTCAATCCATACAATATGTCTATGTGTTGTATGATCTATGTTTGTGCTTTTCTTTCCTTTAACATGCTAGGCTAAATTAACTTGTGTTTGCTTAGATCTAATGAAACCTAACTATTAATTATCATGTGATGTGTATGTTGTGATTGTGATTTGGATGAATGTTTCATCTACGTAAGACTTAAGAAAACTGGCTAACCTCCTATATGGTAACAAGCTTGAACGTCTTAGGAAACGTGAATCGTATGTGCGTTAATCGATTTTAAGGTAGTATTTCATGCGTAGGTTGCTATCGGTGAGCTCATGATAGGATACCTGACGTATCGTCATAGAGTGAGGTAGGAGCTTATAGAGTTAGGGAATTGAACGTACTCCCTACGACTTGTTAGGAATACACCCGTCATCCACGCAAACTCAACATACTAATTACATGGTAAAAGATAGTTAGGGAGTAATGAAATCTAAGTAAACACTACTTTCCCCACCATTGTTTTCTCAAAACTTTAATTTAATTCGCATAAGTAGATACTTGGGTTAGTTGACTAGCAACTAATTCCGCCCACTTCTTCAAAACCGAGATTTTACTGCTTTAATAAAAACAAAAAAATACAAAAAGAATCATCCTCCACCCTTAGACCTTAATTAGAGTAGCCTTTAACCTAACGAACACTATTCCCTGTGAGAGAACGATCAATCCCCCGGTACTTGCCACTACACTATACTACATCGGTCAGGTACACTGCCTGGTGGGGATTGTAAGC